>JARHVA010006887.1:360000-362500 GCA_037957365.1 Torreya grandis
CTATGATGTGTGCCAGCTCTGCATCAAACCAATAGGTTCCTAGAGAAGACATCTGGGGATCCTCTTCTATGCTGATGTCCACTTTCATGGTCTTTAATGGGGTGTGATATGGTTCATTCTTCTCTTGGTGTGAATCCTCAACTTATCAATTTCCCTTTATTGTGTCTACATGAAGACTAATTGGGTATTCTTTACTAGAATCTCTATCATCTACTTGATGCATGAGCTTTTTTGTATCGATCAATGTTTTCAAGTAGATATCCTTCCAACTTTCATCATCTTCCTCACTTGAGTCATTATTGATTTTTTATTCCTTAAATAAATTTTAGAAAACCAACCCTTTTTCCCCAAACATTTATTTTAGGTGATCCTTGAGGATGGCAGTGTCCTTAGATACTTCCCTCCAAATCACTTGTAGTGGATTGACTAGTTTCATGTTTTATGATGAGCAGGAGATGGTGTACATAAATTTCTCCTTAAGGGCATTCCAATTATTGGTATCTTACTACATCTCATTAACCATAAACCACACTCATTCCCATGTTTTTAGAGTTATATAGAAGGTGTGCACCCATAAGTTATTTGGATCAATCATGCCATAGTCAATCCATGTATCTTCACATAGGTGCACTTGCACCATGAGATTAGAGTCACCAAAGTATGTTGATATATCTAAGTCTTTGTTAATCCTCCTAAATATAGTACACATGGCCACTTTCACCTCTAGTTGGTTTGATAATTATCCTTTTACACTGCCCACCAATGCACGATAGTGTTTTTCAACATATACACTAATATGCTCATTCTTTCTATTTCTTTGGGGATACATGCTTCAAGGTCATGGACATACCTTTTCACTAGTTACTCCCTTAAAATTTTAGGAGCACTAAAATATTGACTTTATTTAGGTAGATTACCCTTTTTCCTTTCTCTTCATGGTATAGGACCCATCATTTCATAATTGGATCAATCTAGACCTAGCCAATCTTCATGGGCTTTAACACCTTTACATGTACCTAGTAGCATATATGACTAATTACCTCATAAGAATCTTCAACCCATTGGTCATAAGTGACATCAGTGGTGTCTGAGGTTGACTACCCATCCTCTCAAGAGAGTAATCCTTGATCATAAGGGTTGAGATTCTCAGTGCCTTACACCGTGATGTTACGTATATGGTTGATCTAATCCTCTAGATCAATGCTATCCACATAGGGGAGTCATTGCTCACTTGAAATGGGAATCACTAACCTTTCCTTTCCATATTTGAAGGTCATATATCAATTCTTAAAGTCCATATATGCATTGTTGGCGTAATAACAAGGCCTTCCCAAAAGCATTGGATAGTTATCCTATTCAACCAACTTCCTAACCTCGAAATCAGCATGAAATTTTATACCCATAATATCTATAATGGTGCCCTATAGAATTTTGATCAGCTACTCTCAAGTCTTGTTGGCCATGAAGAGTACAAGGGGAGAAATCCTCAAGGCTAGCCTACACATCTTTTCCCATGTGTTCTTGGTTAGGATATTGACCTCAGCACTAGTGTTGATCATAACCTCACAGATGGACCATCCATCAATTGTGGCATTTATAAGGAGTTATTCATCATACTCTATGTTATGTGTATGCCTAACCTCTTATTCATTTTTCATACATGGTGTGATAAATTCAACTGACTATTATCCTGCATGCTCTAGAAGTAAGTTTTTTAATATGGTCAGTATCCCTTCCATTTATAGGATGCACAAGATCTCCATCAACTCTTACACTTCAATTTCTTGGCCATCCTTCTTTTTGTGATAAGCATCAACCTGCACCTCTAGGTCTTGTACTAGTTGGATCTCTCCTTGTAGGTTTTGGATGACACTCATGGCTTACTACAATACATATTTTTAGCACACAAGGTATGGATAAATCATGATTTTGGGTTCCAAATACATAATGCACTCTGTGTCACTTGACATCCCATATTTTAGGCATAACTCTAGTGTTTGTCAAAATAGTGGTTAAGTGGTGAGTCCACTCTGAGTAGTTTCATGTACTGTGATTGAATGCATGCACATTGGCTACACCTTTGGAGGCCATTTCATCTCTTTAGACTCATGCCTAATCATCCTTGTTCCTTTGTTAGCACCTAGTTTGCCTTGGGTTAGTGTTTTGCTCAAGCTAAGGAATTCCTCAACCTTATGCATTTCGTAATAATAGCCACATGTTGGATTTTTAGGGTAATCACACTAATATTTCTCAGTTGAGTCATACTTGTAACATAATCATGATGGGAATCTTCCTCCACTACGTCTACCACCTCACCCTCTATCACCTCTCTGTATCCCATAGCCTGCATTCGTCTAGCTGTAACCATCAATTCCTTGAGTTCCTTTGCCTCTTTCTACTCTTATTAATTTTCATGTGCTTCTCCCCATTTTCTCAAACATCTCATTAATTACATGATAATCAGTGTTATTATGGGTATAGGCATCACATAACCAATAAT
>JARHVA010006887.1:367500-540000 GCA_037957365.1 Torreya grandis
TCTAGAGGAAACCATCTGAACTTTTGTTTAAATGAATATATGTGCATAGGGCCCAAGCCTCTTCTTTATGTCCATAAAGTCTCCAACAATGTATTTAGTAATATATAAAGAAAGGGAATCAATCTTGCATTACTTGGGACCCCAAGCCTTGCATGCATGTCCAATGATTCTCTAGAAAGGTCCTTAGTAATATATATATAGGAAGGGAAGACAACATTAAATCCTTAAGAACCCAAGCTTCTCCTTCACTAATCTATTAGATGAAACCTTATCCATCATAAAAACCCTAGGTTAAGAGGAAAGTTCTAGTCTAAAATATTTGAAAAAACACATTATTTTATAAGAACATTCTAGGATAGTCAAATATGTCCCCTTAACCACATAATTTAGTTTGGGTCCTCTAATAACTATAATAGCCCTTTTTTTCAATGTTGTTCTTGTGCATTAGTGTAATACACAAAATGTTATTATACATCATGTCATTAGAGTAGTGATAAATAATACATGTAGATTAGATAATGTAATCTATTATGTTATATTAGATTAATCATTCAAGCTAACTCAAAATAAATTAAATGATCAATCTATATTAAATTAAATAGCATATTAATAAAACTCATAATCATGTTCTATATCTATAGATAATATGAAAAAATGTCATCTAAGATAATCATAGAACATCTAAATAAGCTCATCACTAATAATTGATAAGTAATTGTTTCAAATCATTGTGTATCAACTATAGAGAGTAAAATTTATTATGTTGTAAAAACAATGCCTTGTATAATCCATATATGTAATATAAATGTTTTCAAGTTGTTTGTAAAAATAATTTCAAAATAAATATAACCAACATGGGTATATACCAAGAATAACAACTACCTCTCAAATGTTAAACAATTGTGTAAAAATAATTGAATAGATTTATCTTGATACACCTAAAAAGGTTCCCCAACACAACAGCTCAAAAAGAATGCCAAGATCAGATTAAATGTAGATAATCATAATTATGTCAAAACCTTTAATGAGAACAAAAGGAATTTCACTACTAAACACGTTTGAAGAGAAATATTGGGTACACAACCCATTAGAAACCAAATCTATTCCAATGTGTAAGAGGATGTAGAAAACAAGGTTTGACACTTTCTTTTCCTAAATAAAAATCCGATATAACAAACATATATATTCATTAATCAAAATATAGAAAATAGGGTGTGACATCGTCATTCATGTTATTTATCGGATATATTTGGAGTTATTTTTTTAAGAATATATATTACTACTTTCCTAAATGTAAGCAATAATTTTATTATGGTAAATTCTCATTTACCATTTTCCTTCTAACATTTCTCATTTAATAATGAATTTTTTAAAGTTAAAATAAAAGAAGAGATTTTGAAGGTTATTAAAACATGAGAGGACTATAAGAAGATTGTTTATACTTTATAGATGTCTCTATCAAAGAGTTATTTCAATATGAATTAGAATATCGAAAACAAATAAAAGGGAATCAAATATTTGGGGAAGGAACTTTCCATATCAAATTAGTTATTATTTATTTTTATTTTTGAAATTTTATAAGTTGTAAAATAAGTTTTTATTTTCGAATAAAGAATTAATATCTTTATAATATTTCTAATAAATCTATAAGAAACATTTTAGAGGTATTAATTGATTTTGAAACATGAAAGGAGAATAGTAGATTTATTGTCCTAATCTTAATTCAAAAAGCAAATGGTGTGTTTCTTTGAAATTCTTTCAAGAAAATATCATTAATGTTTTAGGTGGTTCAAATTACACGACACTCATTAACATGAAGCTCATTTTCCACAATTGTTCACGAGATGTCTTCATATTGAATTTCTATTATATAAATTTAATGATTAACACTAACAAATTTTGTATATTAACATATTTTTTTCTTCAAATTACTACTACTATTCACAATTGTAAGAATTTCGATTTCTATTATAGTCTTGTTCATATGATATATTATATATTGCAATTGTAAGAATTTCAATTTTTATTATATTTTTATTTATATGATATATTGGCTTCAACTTTTTATCAATTTCTTCCTTTCTTTTAATAAATTTCTTACATTTGTATTGATGTGCCCATTACATCTTTGGGGTCAATTCTTAGTTTAGCAACATATCTTCTAAAATTTTATCAAGGATGTGTAAACTTCTTGCTCTTTCTGTTAAACATTCTAATATAAAATTTTATTGAAAATTTTCTCTACATTCAATAACTCCTAATTTATTATTGAAATGCTTCACATTATATTAAACAAAAAATATAACTATAAAAAATTGCAACGTAATATAACTAAACAAATCACCTTATCATCAAAAACATTTTTGTTAACATCAAACACTTTTTAAAGATTTTTCTAATTGACCAACCTCTACTATCTTTCTCTACATTTCTTTCTTACTATCATCCTCTTTCAACGTTGGTCCAATTCCAAAATACCGCCACGGAAAATAAAAAGCCACCTTAAGAACTTCGATAGTCCTGCACTAGTATGCGATTACAAACCTTGTTTTTCCATATCGCTTTAGCCGTACCAATAGTACCGCTAATTAAGGGTACCGTTCGTGTGTGAATACGCGAGTTTTGATGCCCCATCGGCCCAATATTTTATTCCTTGAAATGACGTATGAAAGATAATTCCAAACATCGTTATAAGTCAGTGGCCGGCAAAGACTAAAGAAAAGGTGATTCCCGGGAACGATTCAAATGAACCGAACCTGGAAATGAATTTGTTTATCTCATCCTTAATCCCTGCATACAGCTTCAACTTCGTTTTATCCTTTTTAATAAAGTGGGGGGCAACGCTTCCACTTTCTCTATACATTCCACTTGTCAGAAAATTATAGATTTGAAATCCCTATTTATATTTTTTTTACGATGACAATTGCTTTGAGTTAAAGCAAAACCGCAAAAACAAGGGGTTATATATTTGTAAGGATGTCATTCATTGTAGTAAGGAAAATGGACTCCAAGGGATTAAAGTGTAAGTCAAAATTTTCATGCTCTGCAAAACATGAGGAATTTTCGGCAGAACCAGAAACAAATCGCCTTCAAGCAGAAGATGATGGCGGCGAACTCGAAGAATTTTCGGTTGTATTGGACAAAGTTCAATCGATGCACAACATTTATAAAAAAGGCGAACGAATTGCACTGCCTCTGCAGAAAAGATCTCGACGAATACTCCTATCATGAAAAGCATATCCCCGAGGAAGCCCTCCTTTAAGTGGGAAGATTTTTGTATGAATGGCATAGAACCAGTGAGCAAGGTTTGTCGCTCTGCTCACAGAAATTTAAATTCTCCCACAGGTTACAATAATAAAGTGAATTTCATGGCAACAACAAGTGCTTTCGGAATATCTCGATTTAAACGTAGAAGCCACCCCAGAGTAGCTTTTCGCTGCAGCGATATTGCTCCTTTCGTGAGGGTTTTGTACAGAGATGTACTTAGATCCGTTACTCTTTAAAATACATAAGTAAAAACTAGCCCTCTTCATGGATAAAATCTTATTCTACATTTTCGTAAAAGTTATTTTCTGTAAGATGAATGATATCTTACCCTCATTAATGATTAATATTTTCAGTGTTAGTCGTTTTTGTTGTATGGAATACCAGTTCGGAGTTTAAAAATGACGTAGAGGAAGATGATTAAGCCTATTTTGTTAGGAAATTAGATACTTAGGAGCAACAAATGTCATTAGAATAAAAATTTGTAATAATGGAGATAATTCCATTAAGCATGCATGGGATAAAATCTTAGAATTATATGATAAAAGCTTAGTAAAAATTAAGGAAATGTTTATGGTATAAAATATCAAGTTTTATTAATTTAAGATAAATAGATTATATGCAAATTCCACAAGGATAAATACATTTTATTGTTAAAGTATCATTTGGATTTCTATTAATAATAGAGTGGAAAATTATCATTAGGATATTCTTTTGTAAAAATAGAATTCGGCGGGACCCATGTGACAATAGTGGCAGGGAAGCGTTTTCCAAACACACCCTCCATGTCGAGGAGTGGGATATAAACCACGTTGTAAAAGGGTCCCATATTTAACTTTGGTGTCACATATCTAAGAATCTCCACCTTGACAATAATTACTACTTGATATCTTGCCAACTAACTCATCATGTTTTCTGCAAGTCAAAAGAAGCCAAACGCCATTTTAATTTCCCTATCAAAGATGGTTTTGTGAACATATCAGCACTATTTTCTTCTTTGTGAATATTTTCAAGTGATATTTTTCCTTCATCAATCACATGTCTGACAAAATGGTACTTCACCACAATACGATTTGCCTTATTGTGTTAAGCTTGATTCTTGGCTAGATAAATAGCACTCTGACTATCACATAATACTTTCATTTTGCATTTTTCTCTTCAGAACTCACCCAATAGGACCTTTAGCCAAATCATCTCCTCAAAGCATTATAAGAAACTACATATTCTGCCACAGTAATTGATGCAACAAAATTATTTTGAAGCTTTAGCATCTAGCAAATAGGTCCACCTAAAAATGTAAAAACATAACTAGATGTTGGTCTTCTTTTGTCTAGATCTCCTACAAAATAAGAATCACCATAACCACAAATAGAATCACCAAATCTATTGTAAGTGATGTAATAGTCACTTGTGCCTTGCAAGTAGTGAAACACCCACTTCACTATTGCCCAATGTTCTTTACCTATGTTTTCCATATATCTACTTACGACTCCAACTACATGTGAAATGTATGGCCTTGTACAGACCATAGCATACATTAAACTTCTTACTACACTAGAATACAATACATGAGACATTTAGTATTTTTATTCATCACTACTAGGACATAAACTTGAAGAAAGCTTGAAATGGGAAACAAAATTGATACTAATTGGTTTTACATACCTCATACTAAATCTGGTTAGTATATTTTCCAAATACCTTTGTTTTGATAACCAAAGCTTACAATTTTTCTTGTCTCTATATATCACCATGCCTAAGATTTATTTTGTTGCTCCTATACCCTTCATATCAAATGTCCTAGCTAGATGAGCCTTTAAACTATTGACTTATGCCATGCTTTTCCTTGTTACTAGAATATTATCAACATACAATTCCAATATAATGATTAAACCATTTTCCAAAAAACTGAAGTAAACACAATAGTCATACTCACTCGTAAGAAATTTTTGGCTAATCATGAAGGAATAAAACTTCTTGTACCATTCCTTAGGTGACTACTTTAGGGCATAAAATCATTTATTCGGCTTGCAAACAAATCCTTTTTTCCCTCTTGTTTAAAATCCTTGAGTTTTTCCCTATATATTTTATCTTCTAAATCTCGATGCAAGAATGTTGTCTCAACATCTAAGGGTTCCAACTTCAAATCAGGTAAAGTGACTAATTCTAAGATAACACAAATTCAAACAAGTTTAACAACTGATGAAAAGAATTCATGGTTATCAATACCTTATTTATGTGTAAATCTTTTTTCCTTCAATCTAGCACTATATCATTCAAACTTTTTATCAATACCTATCTTTCATTTATAAAATCATTTGCAGCCATTGGGATTCTACCTTTTTAAAGTTTTAGTCGATCCCATGACTTGTTCTTAGCCAAGGCATACATTTCCTCATGTATTTCCCTTTTCAATTTAGCACTATCCACATCTCCTAATGCTTCCTGATAACAACTAGGTTCCTCATCATTAAAAAAGAATGTAATTAAAAGATTGAGATTGTACTCACTAGGAAGATGTCTAACTCATGTGAATCTCCATACTTGTTGTGGAGGTGTTTACTCATGTTTTAAACTTCATTATGACTACTGAGGTGTTTTCTCAAGTTCTAAATATTCAACATCTTGACCATCAAAAATAGGCTAAATTCTCTCTTTTTTAGAATCTAAAGATGGATCAATTTCAAATTTGAGATGTCAAAGTTCCAGTTCATTTTTATCTTTCATTTTGGCAATTAATTTTAGGAAAGGAGTGTCATCAAACTCTACATCTCTCCTAATGATGATTTTTAGGGAAATAGTATCCCACACTCTGTATATGTTAACACCATCTCCTTCACCATATCCAATAGAGATGTTCTTCTTGGGTCTTGGGTCTAAATTTGAAAATTGATTTTTGTTAATAAGATCATAAGCATTACAAGAATAAATTTTCAAATCTAAATAATCACATGGATGGCTTGTCGATACCTCTTCAAGAATCATATTGTGTAATTCAACTGATGGTGAATAATTTATCAAATACTAGGTTATACAAATTACTTCTACCCATAAATGCTTATCTAAATTTGCATTGTTTAGAAGGCTATTTGTTCTCTATAGAAGAGTCTTAGTCATGTGTTCAACAACCGCATTTTGTTATGGTGTATATCTAGTGGTTTTCTATTTTTCAATCTCATCTTTCTTGCAATAGCTTTGAAACTTCAAGGAAGTGAACTCATATCCTTTGTTTGTTGTTAAACATTTGATTAACCTACTAGTTTAATTCTCAACCAACTCTCTAAATTGCTTAAATACATTGAAAATGTTAGATTTTATTTTCAGGCAATAGACCCATAATTTTATAAAGAAATCATCTGAAAACATAACAAATTACAATGTTCCTCCATATTATAATATTGGGTCTAGGCCCCAAAGATCAAATCGAACACCATCAAGAATACCTTTACTTACATGAGTTCCTTCTTTAAGCTTCCATCTAATTTTTTCATAGAAATACAATGTTTGTATAAATTCAAATCTATAGATTTTAAACTAGGAAGTAAATCATGATTTTTAACTCCCTTTAACTCTTTCTCACTCATGTCGCTTAAATGTAGATGCCATATGTGAGTAGAATCTTATGTTGTTTTTATATATCATAGCTGACTTATATCTACATTCTCTTATAATATGTAAAGGTTCCCAACATATAGATTCTTCTTTACAACTAAGGCACCATTAGATCCCTTTAGACCTCCACCTTGACCTATGAACTTATAACCACAAGAATCTAATTCACTCAAATAAATCAACTTTTGTTTACATTCTGATACATATCAGACTTCTATTAGACTCCTCACCATACCATCAAACATTTGTCTTAATGGTATCCAACCCTTCAGCCTTACAAGAAGCATTATTGCCCATAAGAATAGAACATTAATTAAGATTTTGTTAAGTAGAGAACTATTGTAGAAAAGTATGTGTTATAGTCATGGGCCTAGTCATGTGCTTATATAACTACCCAAGTTAAATTTAGGCTTGCTCCAATGGGGCACATGCATTGAATAATCTTATGGCACTCAATATTTGACACTTGAGTATGCTAGCATCACTTTACACAAGTCACAAGCCTTACGTTATCACTTGAAGTGTAGTGGAGAAGAGACTAGGGTCTGTGTTGGGCTAGTTGTGTCAAGGTGAAACTCTATCCCTTGGGTACTTTTATTAGTGAAATGATGATTATTAATTCATAAGTGCAAGCCTTAGGTTTCCAAGGATCAATGAAATTCAGGGGGTTAAGGGGCAATTGGTTATCTAGATGAGGGAATTAGGCATAGGTCTATGCTTAGGCATGGGTGTCATTGCAATGCACAGGGTCTTACACATACATAGAGCATTTCATGTATCAGCACATGGGTCCCCATGAGCTATATAAATTCTATAGATGAGTTATGTTATAAGATCACAAGAACTCAACATACATTATATAGATTCAAGCATTCAATCTAGTAAACATTTCACAAAGCTTCATCATTAACTAAGTTAAACAATGATACATTATATATAATTGGGAACTAAGCAAATGCTCATCTTGAGTTACTAAAGGCCCATAGGGTCACAAGTGAGCTTGGACATTATAATATAGAGTAATAAGATCATCCTAAACTAACTCTAAGTCTAATAGTAAACATAGCATCTAGAACCAATCTACCAAGGCTTTACTACTCTAGTGTGCGTATTTTTTATAATAAGACTCAACTTGCTTTTTTAGAGATTCAGGGAATCCTAGGATCACGGGAAAAAAATAATGTTGATCTCTGAACTAGCACTAGAGGTAATCATTCCATCATCTCAGCTATGTTGTATTTAATGAGCAATCACTATCAATGAACTTTCTTCCCAATGATGATTGAGCCAAAAAGGAGTTGTTAGCCACTTCTTAGCTAGTGCCACTAGATGACAAAATAGTAATCATGAAAAGTGATTGCCTCACACCCAAGTGCCTATTGTGTTGGCATGGATCCTATACTTAGATGTATTTGGGGCCAAACATTACCCCATATAGAATTGTTAGTCCATCCTCAGACTAACATTCTATAACTTTAGGTGCACAAAACTCAAGCACATGCTTAATTAGTTCCACATTGAAGTCCTTAAAACCCTAAATTTTGAGCTTGATTTCTTCTATAGCACTATCCTCTTCTATGGAGGCACCCCTAAGGGCTAAAATGTCTATTTTTTTTAATTCTCACCTAAAGGCCTACAACCTTTCCTTTACCTTGGCTATTCCTCCATCGATGATCTATCCTTTCTTTTAGGCCTTTATTTTTATCACATGAAATAACTCTTCGAGATCCTACTCCTAGGTCTTGATTTAGGTGCTCAAAATGTTGACCTACACCATTTTCTATGCATTTTTGACCCTACTCATAATGTATGCATGTTCCATCAATACATCCTCATCCCCTTTTTCCTTTTTGAGGTGCATATCGATGAATGATGCCTAGGTGGTAAAGTTGTAAAATATTGCATCAACTACTTGTGTGCCCTATTCTAGCTTCACAAAGAGGTCTTCCACCTCTTTTAGTTTCATGGTGAGATCTTTTTTTATGCCAGTGCAAGGGTCCTCTTCTTTTTCTTATATCTTTTTTTGCCTTAAATATTGAGAGCATGCGATCCACTAGCACACATATCTTATCAACCTCTAAAATTTTTCAAGTTTTGACACCATCTAAGAGGGATGGCTCAGCTTTGTCCATACACTTAGATAGTTATTATAGTCTAAATTTTATGGCCTTATTATTTTCCTCTGCCAACACTACTTATTCTATCTTGAGGCTCTAACATTATTGATGATATTTTTGTGTGTTACCTTGAAATTTATTTAAAGGAGGGCATTAGCCAACCTTACTATATTCATTGAATAGGGGTTTAACAAAAGTGATTCTTACACCTCCTCTTGTTGTCTTGTGCTAAGGATTACCTTTTATGGTACCTCAAATTTAGGGTCATCTATATAGCGACTGAAAGTGAAAGATAATTTTTAGGGTGTCAATGTTGTAGCTATTATAGGGGGCATGTACTCCAAAATTTAATAATCTTTATCCATGAACCCCTTTTAAGCCTTATCTCATAGGCTTGGCTCAAATTCCTCTCCATGGATGCCCAGTTTTGTATGCTTTGGCTTTTCTTCATCAGAGCTAATGCCTTACTTGATGCTTTCCTCTAATTCATTTTGTTTCTCTAATAGGGGTTCTTCCTCAAAAATTTCCCCTTAATCCACTTATTTCTTCTCTTCAATGCCATCCTCACCCTCCTAAGTCTATTTAATTTCAAAAATGATCTTTGTTTACTTCTATAAGGTGCTAGTATCACCTTCCTTATCTCTAGGCACCCCTTCACTACCTGAGCATGCCTATGGTGTGGATTCCTCTATTGTCCTCATGGGGTCACTAAGCACCTCTACTACTTTGTCCTTTATAGGTTTCATGCTTATGGAGACACTCTTCTCCTCTCTTTCTCTATTGGCCTTCTCCTTTTGGGTCTTCTTTATCTCTGCCTTCCTCTTCTTCATGATCATGGTCATCTTTTCCTACTCAGATCTTATCTCCTTAGCCATAACTTTGTTAATCTCTACTTGGGTCATGCCCTTGGCCTTGATATCCTCCCTCTTTCAATTTAAATCTAATGTCACTTCTATATGGTCTTAATTGAGGCCCATTTTCATCCATTGATGCCTCATCTCCTCTTCATCTCTTGGAGGCTACATCATGGGTTATGTGGTTGGGGTGTTTGATGGTCTCATTTCCCCAAGCATGGTCACAATTTTGCCTTAAAGAGCCTGATCAATTTTAGTAGCTTTAGGATCTTCCTCCTTTTCTTATTCTTGGTTGATCTACATCTTCATCCATTCTTCTTATTCTTCCCCCTTCTCTTGATGTTCTTTTACCTCCATTTCTACTAAGGTTATTGTGGGCATCGCTACTAGCCCCTTGGAATTTTTCTTTTTCTTCTCCCTAGGCTTGGGTGATACAATTATTGGCATGAAGATCATGGCCTTATTCCTTAGCATAGACGGGACAACTTCATCTTAATAGGTGATTTTCATGACTTTTTCAACCTCAATGTCATCTACCATCATCTTGATAATATCTATGTTGGATATTGGGAATTCGATGATTTGGTTGATGAGGTTTGCAGAAAGCCTCATATGTCTCCCTATAAAATAGAACATGTCCCTATGAATGTGTGAGAGGAGAAATTGCACAATTTCCTTCTGCTTTCTAAAACTTTGAAACTCATAGAGTTACGTCGTACGAGTGGTTGTCAATTTGTCTTGAATTGAGACATCAAATATTATTGTGCTTTATGCAGTTTTTGCCCATATGTCTACCATCAAGGCTTGTGCTAGGTCATTCACATTACTGGAGGTTTGGTAGTTGTATTCTTTCAAGTGGAAGTTATGCATGAATGATGCCCAATTTTCTCCCATAAAACTTCCTCAAGGAAATGCATGTCTCAGTAGAACATCTTCTCAATCACCTCCAAATTGATTTGGGTGATGATCACTCCTTTAGCTAGCAGTGCTACTATTTTCATAAAAATGGCTTATCCTAATAGTCATGCTCTCTTGGCATCTTTTTGTACTTATTTTGGGCCTAAGCTCATCCACTCTTTTCCCATTCTAAATATATTACTATTAAACTACAACCTATTGATTTTATCAAATCCATCAATCTTTGTTGGTGCTTCACATAGTCACAAGTTATATGACTTTATGTTTGGTTCTCAATATTTGTGTGCCATAAATGGAGGCCTGTATATCACCTTAGTTTTAACTGCTTGGTTATTTTCTCAATTTGTTTCCCTTTCTCTCCTCTACCAATCTCCCAAGGAACACAATTCATTCCTCTAAACAATAATCCACTTTTCATGTCTCAATGTGCTTAGGGTCTCACTATAGCAGAGTTTTCTTGGCTCATCTCTTTGGTTCACTAGTTTGCTCTGGTTTTTTATTTGAAATTCAAATTATCACAAGGTATGTAACTAGATGGAATTAGTTTTTCACTGCTTTATACCTCTAATTCCCATCTACCACCTTAGTTATAGTTCATTAATGGCATGACAGTGCGTAAACTCCTTGGGATTCACTATTCTCCATAAAATCTACAAAAATATTCTTTTAAATATACCTTCAATGTAGATATTTGTGCCTCTGGCACCACCACATTAAATTATTCTAACTACTTTTTGATAAAGTGACGTGTAGTTCAAATGGTCTTTTCCCACCTTACTTTGGGTTTATGCTAGTTATCCTAACAATCTTCTCCTATGCTTTGTTCACTTGGTGTGACATTCACCTTCAATATGGTAGCATGGATGCAACACATCATATGCATGCAATTCAGCCTCCTTGGTCCCATTTCCTTTTCTAGCTCTGCTTCTTTTTCAAGTGCACTTATCTATCTTAGTCAATTTCTCTATAATTTCATCTTGTTTCTTTGGCCTTTGATACTCATACAAATCCCTTGTGTTGGTCCTCTAGCACAACATTCTCATATGATCTCTTGCACATGATCATGTTGTACATCTTCACTTTGTAATTTTTGACTCTCTCAGTTCACATTTGCTTTAATTCTAGTGAGTTCCATGCACCTATAGACTTAGGTGTTTAGTTTAGGTGCTTTAGAATTAGCCTCAATCAATTCTCCTAATTGGTATTATGCTTAGAAGCACTAAACTAGCCCTTCTATGGGCCTAAAGATACATAAGAAAATTGCGCTTGAATATGTGGTGCACCTTGTGTTTAACTCTGGTAGACTTCACATGCCCATAACTTAGGTGTCTGGCCTCAATAACTTGGAAAGAGTCTATGCTCGATTCACTTGAATGGAACTATGTATAAAATTGCTATAAACATTCTAATTGGTGGCCTCAAAGTGCCACTTATTCACTACAATAACAAAATTTCAAAAATTCACAAAAAAGGAACTTGTTTGTCTTGTGCCAAACTTTATTTTAGTCACTCAATACCACTGACTCATGACCAAGAAGTGAGTGTTTAATGGTATAAGTTCTACCCTATTAGTAATAAAACTTTAATTGGTTGCCATTGAAATACCTAGGGAACATTTCACTTGAAAACATGTGCAACTTGAATGTGTTAGTCTCTAAGATGTTATGGATGATGAATAGGCCCATCCACCTTATTTGTATCTTGCCTAGGTGTCTGATATACTTTGAGCCATAGAAAAAATTGAATGCCCCTTCTGTTACCACCTTGTGCTTTATGTGCTTATTGTGTTAGAGATTTTGGCACACTTTTTATATCTACTGGCTCCACTTTTCTTAGGTATGCTCCTCATTTAAGTGCTCTAAGTCCTCTATCCTTAAATTGAGTGACTCTTATTCTTCTAATCGACTAATGTATGTGATGCATAATGATGTCACCAATAACTCCATCAATAGGATCACCTCAACACCAAACACTATTTGGAATGGTGTAGCCTTGTTCAGGTGCTTGTATGTTGTGTGATAGTCCCATAACACTACTAATACTCAATCATTCCAATCCTTGTAATAAATTTCACATATTCTTGTGATATTTTTCCCCAAGATACTTTTCTATACCTCAGTTATGCCATTCACTTGGGGATGGTAAGTCATTGTCTTATGGCATGCCACCATGTATTTTATTAAGAAGCTATGCACAGTTTCATTTATGAAGTGTGTGCCCCTACTACTAGTTAGGATGAGTGGGCACCCATACCATATTATTATGTTCTCTAAAATGAACCTCATGGGTATGATAGCTATTTATTTTTTGGATGGCATGGCCTAGACCCACTTGGTGAAATAGTTTGTGGCTATTAGGATATAGCTTATGCCAGTATGTCATATTGTAGGAGTAATTGGCCCAACAAAGTCAATGGCCCATTTATTGAATGAAACTTTGGAAATAATTGGGATGAGATCCATCTCATCTTAGTTTTTGGGATTCCCTATGTGCTTGCATATGTCGCATTCCTTGGTGTAATCCTTCACATCTTGAAATAGACCTAGCCACCATAAGCTTAACTATAACACCTTGCACGCCATTACATTTGCTACACACTGGCCTCCTAATATCCCCTGATGTGCCTTATGTAGGATGGATTCCCTTTCATGCGCCAAAACACATCAACATAGAACTTTATCTTAGTCCAACTTATATATTTCCCTATTGATTAGCTAAATGGGGTGGTGTGGATTACAAGTTGTTTCTTTTCTTTTATTGTCACTGTTTAGGGTGCAGATCGAGATGTTAGAAAGGTGGCTATCTCTACCAAGTCTTTAGGGGAACACTGGATCTTATACATTTATGCATCTAGCATATCATCCTCAATTGGTAGTACTACATCACCCGACTCTATACATGTTAAATGGTTTGGGCCCAATTTCTATTTTCTAGGCTTGACAACAATAGAGAACTAGAATTTTTAAAATTGAATGATCCATCAATAAATGTGACAATGGATAATGGGCTTATTCATGAGATACTTAAGCACCTCTTGGTTTATGAAAAAGATGAATTGGGTTTACAACAAATATTATCTAATTTTTTGTAGAACATAAGGCATGGTGAGCACCTCAGGTTCATTTTTGGTATAGTTCTACTCTACCTTTGTTAATTTTTTGTTAGTAAAGGAAATGGAGTGGTCTATTTGCCCTTTACTAGGCTATGCAAAGATTTCACCAATCACAAATTTAGAAGCATCAACATGGATGTGTAATGGGTTCATCCAGTCAAGAAATTATAAGATAGGCATGCTAGCCAATCTAAGCTTTAGGGTCTCATAGGTATCCTATTGTGCTTTACCATAGTAAAATAGTCTATTCTTTTGCAAGATATCTTCTAGTAGTGCCAAAATATTTTCATAACTTCTTATAAAAATTTTAAATTACCCATAGTGGCCATAAAGGGTGCAAACATATTTTAGTGTGGAAGGAGTCTATAACTAAATGATGATCGCAATATTCTCTAGATTAATGAGAAACCCATCTTTAAAGATAATATGATTGATGATGGTTCCAAATAGTGTTATGAATATGAAATTATTAAAATTTAGGGTTATTTGAGGCTACTTGCACCTCTCAAACATTAGTTATAGCTTATCACAATGGTTCATGACAAGGACATATACCATCTAGTCATCTAGGTACATTTGGAAGAACCTATGGATGATGTCTTAAAACAAGATTATCACCACTATGGAAAAAATGGTTGGTGCATGTTTAAGTCCAAAACGAATCATGTTATAAGCCTTTCACATGGGCATCACATTTTAAGGGTAGCGGCAATGATCAAGTCAATTTGAAATTGTTATATCTTTCTCTCTTGTTTCAGATCTAAATGATAAGAAACATTGGTCTCTAGTGTGTATGGAGAACAAAGGAGGAATTAACAAGGCTATCCCTCTTAAATGGTCAACATAGATAGATCAAAACAAAGAGTTTCTGCAAGATCTTATTAAGTATTTAGCTAAGAGTATGAGGTTTGTTGGCTGACTATTTGTTATTGTTTTGTGGGCTTTGTTGTCAATTTTTTTTTGTTGGTTGTTTTTAGGACAACTAGTTACTTGTAAGTCTGAATTTTTGTTCCAAGGGATGCTAGGAGAAGACTTATTTTTTAGCCTTTAGTATTTTATCTTGAGTTTCATTGGATAAGGCTCTAAAACCTTTCAAAATCTAGTTTTTTACTCATTTCTAAATAAGAACAATGAGAACTTTTTAAAACAAATCAAAGTAATGTAAATTAAATCTAATGAAAGATGAAAACATTTTTTATGTGATAAGATGTCTACAATGCGATTAAATAAAATAAAATTTTAAATGTTTTTAGTGGGATACATATATATGGGCCATCAATACAAAGACAACCTTATTGCATTATTGAAAATTTATTACTTTCATTTTTGCCTATTTTTAATACTTAATGAAAATTGTATTCACTATTGATATTCATTATTGAGAATTTTTGGATTTATTTATTTTATTTTATTTTATAAAGAGGGAAACCCTCAGACTAGATAAATTAAAAGAGTAAAAAGTACATCATAGTGAAAATATCAAAAATCCTACACTAACAGGGTAACTAGCAGACATAAAGATAGCCAAATAACACACGACTAGCTAGAAGAGAAGAGCACAGAGAGTCTACTCAAACATTTGAACACACCAAAAACAACAAACCAAAATTTAAGAATCAACGATAACCTAGGGGAATAGAAGATGGGATAACACCACTTGCTATTGTGGGCAAGATTAAATAGGTCGTATAAATAGCTGTCAATCCATTAAATGTTTGATGTCAACCATACTTGTATTTTAAAGAGGAAAGGTGGAAAAAAATGTTACCATTAATGAAATAGATCACCATCTACTCATTGTACTATAAGCCTTTACCATCTCAAAGCACCATCGATCTAGGAGATAAAAAGAGTTGAGTCTCATGATGACAACACCCCATGATTTAAACTGAGAGAAGAACAATTAAGACTTTTCAACTTTATTGAACAAAGTTCAAGTGATGCATAATATTTTGAAAAAATGTATGAATTGCTGCACCTTGTAAAGAAGATCTTGACAACATGGTAATATAACTGTGATTTGTTTTTTGCCATATTTTATTTCAATTGTTTTATAATTAACAAATTAAAAACATGGATGATAAAAAATGCATAAGATTTTTCTCCATGAAACCATATGGAAAATGTTAAAAAAAATTCTTCCTCATGCATTAGCTTACATTCCATTAAAATGAATTGAGTTTAGCTTAGTGGGGGTTACACATTTTTTTCTCAAAGGAAAATGATCCTCTCATGCTAAGGGATGAGAAATAATTTCTATTGTATGAAGCCATCATTAGTAACCCTTTAAGCCCTCCTTAGAGAAAACCTTAGCCTATTAGGACAATTAGAAAATAAAATAAGTAATTGCACCATTGAGATGTATTGGACATGTTGATAGGGATGGGAGATAGATGGGGTGATTCAGACTAAGCAAATTTAGCATAATAGACATGTTGATGGGTTAAAAAGGTTTACGATATGAAAATTGTATTATACTTGAGGATGATGATTCAGATTCAAGAAAGAATGAAATTGTAGTTGTGGTGAAGAAAATTAAGGAAGTTATTAAGCTAATCCTAAGTTCTCTTTTTAGATTTTTAAGCTTACCAATTAAAGATAGATATTCTAAGGGGAGTGGTGATGATCAAGTTGAATTGAAATTTCCACACCTTTCTCCCTTGTTTTAGATTTAGATGACAAGAAGGGTTGGTCTCTAGTGTGTACAAAGATGAAAGGAAGACTTAATTATACTATCCTTCTCAAAGGGTCAATAAAGATAGATCACAATAGAGAGTTTATTACGATCCTTCTCGGTAGTTAGAAAAAATTAGGAGGTTCGTTGGCTAACAATTTATTAGTTTTTGTTATGACAAGTAATTCCTTGTAAGATTGAAGTTGGGTTCTCAAAACGGTTGGTGGAGATATTATTTTTTGACCTTCATTGTTTTATCTTTAGTTCTACTAGACAAGGCTATAGAATATTTACTTGTATCTAAACAAGAATAATGTGAAATTTTCAATAAAAATCAAAGTAATTTAATAAAAGGGGGAAACAATTTTTATGTGATAAAGTGTCTACAATATGATTAAATCAAATTATGTTTTAAAAGTTCTTTTATGAGATGCATATATGGGCCATACATACAAAGACAACCTTGTTGCATTATTGATAATATATTAGTCAATTTTTTGTCTTTTGTAATACTTAATGAAAAGTGTATTCATTAGTGATGCTTGTAAACCATGTTAAAAATATCTTAACATGAAAAGATTTAACATTCTCTAGTAGGGGTGAGTCATCAAAAAAATTGTGATGTATAGAGACAACTTTTATTGTAAGGGTGACAACTCGATCAGAGACTAGATAAGTTAACATCTTCTAATGGCATGATTTTTTCTTAAAGTGTATGAAAAGATACCACCATTATGTAAATTCTAAAAGGGTTGTTTAATATTCATGAAGATTTTTTATGCATAATTTTATTTTTTATATTTTTCCATAATGCTAACAAGATTAAATCTTATAGTGATATTAATTTTTCTATTTTATGGTTATTCTGAATTATTCGTAAATATAATTCATTAGTATATTAAATAAGATCTAACATAAATGGAATAACCCTCACCAATCACTAAAAACTAAATTTCAGTACATCTCCACTATGAAGTGGAATCCAAAAAAGATGTAAATGTGAATTCCTTGAAATAGATGAAAATAAGTATCCTAATAATTTTTCAAAACTGAAAATGAGACTAAATTCATAGAATAAATCTTAAACAATAAATTAACTTTTTAATCATATTCTATACAATGCAATAAATAGTGGAATTTGATATATGCTTAGATATTAAAAATTATTATTATGTTTTAAAATACTTGATAAATATAAGAAAGTAAAATCAATTGAAATATGCACCACAATACATTATATTTTAGTCTTGATAATACAAGCCATGACATTCAATATTATCAATGTTTGAACAAAATGCTAGATACAAAATCTTAAATGAATACTTAAAAATATGTAAAATCTTTAAATTTGACTTTCTATCTTCTTTATATCCATAGCAGATTAGGATTTTAAGTGTTGATTAAATATTCTAACATCCCATAATAAATTTATATGAAATAATATAGATTAAGATGATAAAAAAATAATATTATATCAATATCAAATATCAACAGATTTTCATTGGCATGCTTTTCTAAAAACATTTAATTTAAATAGATTATGTTTTTTTCCTCTTATTATTTTCAATATTTTAATTGGTGTCATCCCATCATTTATCTCATAAAATATATTATCACACTATTAAATTATGAACTTGAATATTAATTATTACGTGTTTTAACATTAAAGTTTCTTATACGTAATAGTTCTATAATCTATTTTTTAAAGGACTGGAAACCTTTTGAATTATCTTCCCTATCCCAAAGCCATGTATTTACATGCTAATATAATACAAATAAATAAATTATATTTGTTAAAATATCATTTCAAATCAAGATTTCTTCAATTAATTTTGAAGAGCAAGCTTACAACAAATTCAAACTCTCTCTCTTGAATATGTAAAACAAAGTCATCCTTTCCTAAAAAAAAATTGAACTGTAAATGAATACTAAATACATATTCCCAACAATCATATCGTTGAACTTACACCATTCTAAGTTGTTCTTCAAGCAACAAGTCTCTTTTTTTTTTTGTAAAGATTAATCACAAACAACCAATACGAGGCCCCAAAAACGAAAATGTTTATCATTTTTTAAGTTACCAGATGACACATGTAGAGAATTACGGAATTACACTAAAAAGCTTTCCATTTTCTATTTAAAAAATAATAATGAATACTAATAGGCTAAGTGTCCCTACCCACGCTTACATGAAGATCACCTTAAAGATTGGCCAATTATTTAATTTTCCTACCAAGCCATAAAAAGGGGGCAAGAACCCTCCTTTGGTGCCAATGCCAATCTTTAATGTGGAAGGCACTATTATTTAATTGTTATTAAAAAGATATTATTTATTTGAAATTTAATCATCAATTAAATGTTGCCAATAGTTAATTAGAAATATAAATATGCTACAAAAACATACATACAATCAATTAATTATTTAATTACAAACAAAGGCCAAAATGCATTTATGATCCGGCTATATTAATTAATTAATCACTACAAATAATTAATAATTTAAATTAAAAGTAGAAGTCAGGAATTTTATGTCTTCATCATTGGATAGATAGATTAAATCTGAGCTCTGATAATTCTATAACCCTAAATTTTTTAAATAAAATCTCTTACTACTTTAGAAAAAAGAGTTAAAGCATACGGAAGCTTATTATTTCTTTTCCACTTAATTTGGTTTTGGTAGTAACCTAGAAATATAAACGCTGAATCAATATTCGTGGCGGTTTTAGCATAGGAAGGGCGGCTGAGAAGCTTCAAAGAGTTTCAACTTTTTATTATTAGCATCTTATTTATTTTACTCTAAGCAGAGATGGTGGAATGGTTTGATTTCTTCTCCGTAGGATTTTGTTTCTTAGAATTTTTCCCTTTATTTGTATTTCTTCAATTAAAATTAACTCTACATTTAGGGTAGTGATGATATTTCTTTTATTGTAACAATGATGATAGATTTATATATGTGTTTCAATGTATATATGTATACACATATATGTAACAAAGATTGATATAATATTATAATATATTTTTCACATTTAATGATATGTCACTTTTTTCAGTTAGTTTTTTTTTTTTTTTTTTTTTTTTGAAATGAAAAGTGTACTATTAATTATAAGAAAAAATTATAGTACAATATTAATTATACCAAAAATGGGTTTAAAAGTCACATCTCAAAAGTCATATTAAGTTAAGAAAGTCTCGAGAGATAAACAAGTCTAATAAAATCTACAACTTGGCTAATAAACATAGTTAAACTAACTCAGTGCACATCAATAAAAAAGATGAATGAAATAGTATAAACAATAAGGAAAATACTAAGCAAGAACTACGAACATGGTGGTTGATGGAGGAGGTAGAGATAGAGGGTCTTGAGGCTTTCCTCCCCAACCATCCTGGGTCGAGGGATCTTCATCAACTAGGAGGCGATCCCAAACATCAACTTACTAGTTAGTTTCAAGATCATGTTGCACCTGAGTATCATGATGGGGAGGAGAGATGGATAATGCCAATCATAGGAATTTCATCTACAAATGGCGTCTCTACCTACCCCCCACCACCAATGTCTCTATTGCCTCTATTAGATATTCAGGGAGGAGATGAACAATGAGAACAAGGAGAGGAGGTCCTCACGATTTGAGATCTCCAGTTATGAGAGCGGTGGCTCCTCCCCCGACCCACATTCCCCTGAAGAGGGGAGTCATGAGGAAGGGGATCAAAATACTCATGATTGACCACACATGAAACATTCCTCCAATGGTCCAGGAGGAACTATAGATGAAGAAGCTCAAGTTGGACCTTATCTACTATACTTTGTATCTGAAAGGTAATATTATCAATCACTACAACTTTATTAGTTATAGAAAAACATTTTTCAATAGTTTGATTATTAAAACATGCTTGATTTCTAGATTTCCAAATCTAAAATAAAATATCAACACAAAGAATATGTCAAAACCTATTATATCTTGTAAGTGATAGGATAGAGTCCCCCAAGAGAGCCATTTTCCAAGTGAAAAATTCTGCCCTGAATGGTTTGGAAAGGGCATGAATCAGTCTCTAGGTTGACTGCGTATAAGAGCAAAACTAAAAGAGATGCTTGATAATTTGTGGGTGATAACAGGCTGGGCAAGTGGGATTTAAGACCCCCATATGCTTTAGCCTATTCTCCATGGGTAGACCTTGGTATAGTATACACCCAAAAAAATGAGTTTTTTGGGGCTCAAAACAAACTGCCAAGATATTATCAAATCTCTAGGCCCAAATCCGATGAAGAGATTGGAGAGACCACTAGTGATTGAGGGCATCAATATCAATATGTTGAGGGACCAACAAATTTTAACCCAACAAAGGAGAGTATCAATTAAATAGTGTGGCAATAGGTCATGACCAGTCCTTCCACCATCGCGTGATGAGGAAACTCTAATTTTGTGCATGTATTCATCAAGTATGGAACTCTATAATTCAAAAATAGCTTCTACATCTTCCTTATTAATATGGAACTTGTATTTTAACATAGGCCAAAGAATCTAGTCCTTATAGCTATTACAATATAGATCATTAACTGTGAGACTACATTTATGAAATATCCTCAAGCATTTGATCTAGAGGACCATCGCAAAGTAGACATTATGGAAGTTCAACTAAGGAGACCACCATAATGATTGGGAGTTTACGTAAATACCCCTTATAAACTAATCCTCCATAAAATGAGGTTTAGTTTAAGATTTTTGCATTATTTCCAATACTTTTCATGATAAAAGTGCACTCAACTTTGACTATCACCAATGAGATAAGCATATTGTGAAACCCAATGCCTTGTCAGGCTTTTCTATCAAGTGGGTAACCTTGAGAAATGTAGTGCCTCAATAGAATTTTTCAATCTTCATCCCTTTCCAAGATTTTGATGATCTATTTAACCATAAGAGTGAGCCCCTCAAGCATAATTTTTATAAGTCTCAACCCACCAACTTCTTCAAGTTGAAAATAGATAGCCCAAGAGACTCAATGAAAATGCTAGTGCCCCTCATAATTGACGTAGAGATAGTCTCATAGAATCTTTTCAAGCTTTGGATAAGAGTAATTAGAAGGACACCGACAATATGAATAGTATACATGAGTAGTAGTGAACACTTTAGAGAAAATCTAAAAATTTCCATACAAATTCAAAGGCTTAGTGATCCAAAAGGATAAATTTTCTCAAAACTTTGAACCATGAAAGACCACAATTTTATAGGAGAGCCTCTAAAATAAAATGGAATTCATAAGAATTTATACTAAACCCTAGAAAGGATACATTACCACATATATCCCTCTAGTTAATGAGGTTAGGGTGATAGATATTACCGATAGCACTAAGTCTTATGCCATTGAATGGATGACCCAAATGCAAGGTAAAAAATATCTAAACATTCCATGGCATGTTTGATAGAGTATTTATCCCCCTATAGAGTGAAGAAGGAATTGTTAGTAAAGTGCCCAATAATTAATTGGTAATCTGAATTAAGAAGAGATATCTCCTTAAGCAGACCCTTGGAAGCATAACTAGACAATATATAGCTAAATGATTTACCAGTCCAAACATGAAGTGAAGGAATAAAGGGACAACCCTATCTAATGGATATGTGGAGGTCAAAATATTGATATTTACATCCACTAATGGAAATAGACAACATCCTGAAACAACATATTGACAATGTGAACAAACATGGGACCAAACCTTAGATCTTATACCATAGCTATGATAAAAGGCCATTCAATCCAATTACATCCTTTCTCAAAATCAATCTTGATGAATAACACCTTCTAGTTATATATTATATCCCTTTCCATACCTTTCAATATGAAAATAACATTATCTAGAATATATTTATGTTGAATGAATTTAGTTGGCTCACTTCACACAATTAAGGGAAGCATGTGTTTGATTATATGAGATAATGCTTTATCTACGATTTTTAAGGAAACATTGAGAAAAATGATGGGTCTCTAGTGGGTAATTACCTTAGGGTCCCCTAACTTAGGAATGAATTTGATGTTACCTTGATTATTTAGATGAGCTAAAGAGTTGGTTAGGACAACTTTAAAATAGACTCTATGAAGATCGGGTCTAATTTTATCCAAAGGAGCTTGATAACATTCACATGGAAAGCCATCAATACGTGGGTATTTATCATAGGCCATCTAAATAACAACTTACTTAAACTCATTTATACTAAGAGGTCTATTAGAAGAAACTCTCTATGCTTTCGAGAGCTTATAAGGGACCACTACAAGACATTGAGAGATGAAAACTTCATGATTAAGAGATGATAGTTGAAATGCAAAGATGGCATGGTAGTGATTCACAAATGCTTGGAGGATATCAATTAGTCTATGGAATCACTTCTAATGTCTTTATTTTTTTGAGTATCTTATTTTGATCCAAGGAAAGTAAAACATTCCTTGGCTATTTTGTCTCCTACCTTTGACCAATGCATCATTTATTGGAGTTGAGATCCTCTATCCTTATAAGCCTCTACAACCTAGAGTTTATGTCTCCATGAGGCAATCTGAATCTACAAGTGAACGTCTAAGGTGCAACTTGTAATTCCTATGAAACCCTAAGGTTATTTTTTGAGTTTTAAAATAAAACATTTCATGGTTAGAACCAAAATTCTAGATGATTTATTCATCACTGATCTAGTTACCAATATATTGAATCCAATAGCTCCAATTAGGTTAATTATTTTCTTTTTGGATAAAGAAATTTTTTGGGACATCTCAGGGATTCACAATTTGTAACATTGTGAATGCATTGCCAAAAGAGAGCCACTTTTTTCCATAGATCTAGAGGAAATAAGTGTTATGGGCTATAGCATCAAACCACCACTCAATTCAACCAGTGTCTCCTATTGGTCTAGGAGCATGGCTTGAAATCCTATTGGTATGCTTAATAGTCCATTCATGTTTGAGATGGGTAGTGTTGAGTTAAAAATAGAAGCCCATGTGCTTAACCTAAGGATTGGTCTATTCTATGCATAAAAAATTTGGATGATGGTCAAATAAGAAAGAGTTTGGAATCACTAAAATAGACCTACCATGAACATTAACAAAGAAGAAAATATCTTGTTTATTAAGCATGGAACAATTAAGATATTTGAAGACTTGATCTTCTCTTTGATAAAAAGTTAACCAGGTAAACCATAGAGAATTTGAATCTCTCATTTGCCTATGGTTTGGTTCAAATACCCCAAGTTTATTTTTCATGTAAAACCAAGATTCATTTTTTCTTTCACACCATCACACAGTAAGGTGACCTTCTTTTTCTTTCACAAATTTGATCATATTGAAGTTTTCATAAAGAATCTAATGTACATATATAATGGAATCAACCAACCATCTCCAGAGAAAGGTGTGTTCTAAACCATCATTAGAGGCATACAAGTTGACAAGGCCAATGATGTGATTATCAAAATCAAGAAGAGTCCAGACTGTATGGTAGGTGTGGTTGGAACCCCAAGAAATGATATTTTAAGATAGGTTAGGGGCCATCAGGATTGAAATTCCCCCATGGCTAGACTCATGATAGGTGACATTCCAAAGAGTCAAAATCAAAATAGTACAATTTATAGATTGAAGTAAAAAGCCATAAATTTTGACTTCTTGCTTTCATAAAACTTTCATTTTAGAAAAGTGATGACAATTTTTCTTGATCATATACTTATGCGTCAGATTAGTGAGTCCTCTAACATTTAAAGAATAAAATATCATTGGGAAATTTCCAAATTCATAGCATTTCCTTGTACACTTTAAAATTTAATGAATAATGGAAAAATAATTTATATGTAGTTTTTAATTAAATTTTTAAAAATACATCTACAATTTCTAAATAACACTATATCATTCATTAATAAGTTTCCATTCTTTCGTGAAAAGAAATTATTTATACTTTTTTTATTAAACTTTTTCGTATGTAATTTTTCTAACCATAAAATTATAAAATAAATTGTTATTATGATCATATTAAAAACTATATTATTATTATTATTATTATTATTATTATTATTATTATTATTATTATTATTATTATTATTATTATTATTATTATTATTATTTTAATTTTTTATTATATAACTTTATAATATTAATCCTAAATTTTTTATTTTTTCAAATTAAAAAACTTTTTAAATATTAATTTAAAATTTAGAATATTAATTTATAAATATAATTTCCAAATTAATTAATTTGGCATGCCAACCCCTATCTTCTCTTTGACTCCTTTATTTAGATAATTATTATTCTCGTAGGTGAAGTTGATAATCCTACCCTTAAATCCAAACTATTTCATATCACACTTTAGAAATTAAATGGAGTCATGTATTCTAACACACATATCATTTTAATACTTAGTTTCAATCTTAAAATTTCCATGAAATATTATAAAATTGGCTTCTGAAACATTGTATTAATGTTTTTAACATTATGTTTACCACAAAAATTTCTTGATGTGTTGCATAAAAAACTATTCATGCTAACACTATTCATGTTGACTCATCAACACTACTCAACTAGTTAGGTGGCTTGGGGTGCCATAATCCTCCCATGGCTCAAAGGATATTTGATTTTCACATGAATATTTAAATTGGGATGAATTTCCTATTGGCGTTCCATGATTTTGAATGTTTGTCATTTGTCAAAAGGAGATTCATACCCTTTTGACTATTGTGGATAAATAATAGAATGGATTAACTATCTACTACTATTTACCATGTAAAGTGGAGTGCCATGTTTTTGGAGGTACATGAAAATGAGATACAACTTTTACTATTCATATTGACTACTTATGTGAGGTAAGACTCCATTAGAGTTTCACATGCCAAAGGTTCCCTATCTAAATATGATTACTTAGATAAATTCTTCACATTATCTACTATTCCCTCACATGATTAGGGTGGTGCATTTTTCCTTTGAGATTGCCTTTTGACCTTGTCTTTTATATTTTGCTTATTGGTGGATGATTTTAGACTTTGTCTTTATTCCCTCCTAATAGAGAATGATTTCTACCTTATATTTTATGCCTCCAAGTGAAGGGGGTGAATTTATTTGGTGGATTGTTATTTTCACATGATTTGGATATGGATTATTTTTCTATATAAGGATTTGATATCCTGGTCATTAGTCAACTAGTGGTAGATATGAGGAAAGCCTCCTTGGTGAGATGTTGTAAAGTTTGTGGATGTTATAGAATAATTATTTGTTCAATAATATTTATTATACATGAATATAGGTTTAATAGAAGCAATCTTGATTTGTTAAATATTGAGGATTCTTTTTCACATCAGCTGGTATCAAAGTTGAATTTTATTCCCATTAAGTGATATCAGATCAAGTTTGAGTCCTTTGGAAAGTTTGTTACAGGTTGTGCATACATAGCAAAGAAGAATTGAGGAGCACCACCAAATGAATACTTGGATAAGATGTTGAATAAAATCCAAGAACAACTAAAGATGATGATGAATGATACACAAGATGCAAAAATTTTAAGTGTATAAGAAGAAGAAATGTGAGAGTTGTTGATTTACATCAAGCAAATGTGTATTTATTGAGAAGATAACTAACCATAGAGTAGAATAGATCATAAAATGTCATGAAATAGATAAATAAGTCCACTAAAAATACCATTTTTTTATTTTTCAAAGAGAGCCCAACTGAGCTCGTGCAACAGGTAGTGGATTTGGAAACTTCATTTGAAGAGGAGAATGTTGAATACCATATGAGACTGAAGATTCAAATTAAGAGATTTTGTGGATTTATAGCCATGTATTAGAAATAGAAATATATCCATGTTAGGAGACAAAATAAAATAAAGGAAAAGGGAATGAGTTGGGAATATATGCTTTCAAAGATGTTGTGTAAATTTATACGCCTAAAATTGCAGTTGTGATGGATGAACTAGCTTCATGTCTTGAGACTTGAGAGAGAAGAGAATAAGAATATTTCCATGGGAAGTAATATGAGAGAGAAGTTTCCAATTAATAATCCCATATATGAATAAATATTTATGTAAGAAGATATAGAGGTTATTATTGTTGAATAATAATATACATACCCGTTATGTGATGATTGGCAAGTGGATGAGAATACCCATAAGTGCATAAATCTTTTCATGAGTGAAATAATTAATGTTAATGAAGATTGTAGCTATGAAGAGCTTCAATTGAGTGAAGAATATTTCATACATATAGAGTTGTATGTGACTAAATAAAATTGTATCCATGTAGAGTTACAGAAGGTTTAAAATTGTAGCCATGTAGAGTTGTAGACAGAGATGAATGAAGATATCATCCATGAGGAGTTGAAGGTTTTCATGAAAGAAACAATACATTTTACTTATGTGTAATAATTTAAACATGATGAGAGTGTTAAGGATGATGTTACATCCATGAGAGAGAAGATGAAAATAGTAGTATGTTATGGTATGAGTGATCCAATAGTGGTTAGATAATGTGGGAAAGACTCCAAGTGGGCTTTTGGTGGAGGTGGATAGGTAGTGGTGGCTTGATCTGACATGGTAGAATGAGATGTATTGTAGAGCATCTTGGTGGACAAGGACTGTCTATGGTGGGTGTAATCTCATAAAGTAGAAAGCTCATTGTGGGTGCAATCCCACAAGGAGAGAGAGTAAAAGAAGAGAAAATCCAAAAAGTAAGAGTTATAAATGGAGAAGAAAAAATAACATTCTAATTAATTACTTGGTGTGTTAGAATAGAATGTCATAGTCATTACACCTCATGACCAAAAGAGTGGTTCTACCAATTAGCCCATACATGTGACCTAAATATCACATTATAAAACCTTAGGTGTCTAATGTGGTATCATCCAAGGGTTTGTGCATTGTTGCATCAACCAAAAATAGAATTGTATGTTTATGTGTTTGTCTGTTCATGTTTGTGTGAGCCTACAATGTTTGGAGAATAATCAGAATAACTTATAAGTGTTGAGTTGATTTCATCCAAAGGTCTCAAATGATGTGGTGAAGAAAAAAGTATTCATTCTATCACTATTCTTTAATGAGGTGATGGGACACTATTCATTAATGAGGTGTCATAACCACTATTCATGTTGACCCACCAACACTATTCAACTACTTAGGTTGTATGGGGCACCATAATCCTCCCACGGATCAAAGGACATTTGATTTTGACATGCATACTTTATGTGGGATGAATTTAAATGTGAAGATCTTTGATTTTTAAGGTTTGTCATTTGTCAAAATGAGATTCCTACCCTTTTGAATCCTATGCATAAAGAAGACAAATGAATTACTATTTGTTATTGTTCACCATGTGAAGTGTTGTGCCACATTTTTGGAGACACATGAAAATGGGAGATAAATTTTACTATTCATATTAACTACCCATGTGAAGCAAGACTCCATTAAAGTTTCACATGTTAAAGGGTCTATGTCTAAAGTGGATTACTTGGATAAATTATTCACATGATCTATTACTCCTTCACATGACAAGGGTGGGACATTTTTTTATTTGAGATTACCTTTTTACCTTGTCTTTTGTCTTTTGCTTAGTGGTGGATCCTTATAGAATTTGTCTTCATTATTTCCTCATGGAGAATGGTTTTTCCCTTGTATTTTATGCCTCCAATTTTAGGGGGACAAATTTATTAGGTGGATGGTTATTTTCACATGCTTTGGATATGGATTATTTTTCTATATAAGGATTTGAGATCCTTTTCATTGGTAGGTTATTGGTAGAGATGTGGAAAACCTCCTTGCTGAGATGTTTCCAAGTTTGTGATTATTTTAGAAAAGAGATTTGTTGAGAAATATTTATCATAGATGAATATTAGTTTAATGAAAGAAAGCCTAATTTGTTGAAGATTGAGGATTCTTGTTCACATCATATGGTATCAGAGCTGAATTTTGTTCCCATAATTTCCTTCCATCTAATACACTCCCCCAAAAACAATCATGCATTGTTCAAGTGCAATACATAAGTATTTATATTTCATTATAAGCTATAGTACTCTTAAATTATAATTTATTTTATTATTAATTTAAATTAAGTGTTACTCTTGCATTTTTTTTATTTATAAGAATATTTATTTTTCATGACAATTTTTTATAGGTAATTATTTATTCAATATCATTATTTAAATGTTAATTTTATTTGATTTTTTTACTTTACATGGTGACATTAGTATAACAACCAAGGTCTAAGGGGTGTTCCTTATGTCAAATTCACCTAGGACACAATCCCAACCTCATCCTTTATATCATGGTAGGTTTTACTACCAACAATATTTGCTTCCTAATGGGATCTTTGTGAGCCAAACATCTTCACTAATTGAACCAAAACCATTCACAAATGTTAATTTTTTTGATAAAATATTGTATTTATATTTATTGCAATAATTTATAATATTTGATGGAAAATTATTTATTCAAATTTATTATTTGAATGTTAATTTTTTTGATAAAATACAAGAATTATATTTATTACAATTTTTTATAGTTTATATTTGCTTGTTTAAAATATCACCTTACATTTCATAGACTATAAACAATGAAAATTCCCCTTTGTATTTCATTATAGTAACCAAATTTATAATTTGATCTCTTATTTATACTACGCTTTAAGTAGCAATGTAATAGCATGCCCACATATGGGCTAAATTTGATGGTCTACTATGACTATCATTATTTTTGTTTCTATGGTTTGCTCTCTAATATATCCCTTTAAATGAAAATTTAGTTTTAATTTTACAAGTTATTTTATACTATGTATATGATATTTAAAAAAATAATAATTTAATGCTACATTACCTTTCTTTTTAAATATTTTTCTATATGCTAATACAATTATGCTAACAAAATTTATATCTCTATACTCCAACTATTATGTGAATTTAGTTTTTATTCCATTCTCTTTTACATTGACTATATTAGGCTAGTGCGTAGTTTTGTTTAGATATAACACTCTTGTATATCCAATAAGGACTACCCCTCGATAATATGCAACCTTTAGCTCACTAACATATAAATTACCCTCCAGTATGCCCTAGGTAAACTAAACACAATTGACATTATAATATATATTATAATTGACACAATTGAGGTAGGCATTAAATAGTAACAAGGACTTGTCCTTGCTAATATACAACCTTTATTACACTAACCTACAACTTAGCCTTTAACATGCCCTAGTTAAACTCAACATAATTGGCATTAGAATTTCTATATCAGTTAACGTAATTGATGCAAAGACTAGCTGCTATGTAGCCCTTGTTTTAATAGAGATTTTATGTATAATTTTTTATTACAATAATTTTATCAAAAGTGCAATCCCTTATCACACGTAAATTTAAATATTGTATTGTATATTTTATTATAATCCTACTCTCATATGTATGTTTATATATGGTGAAAATGTATAAAACATTTTATGAAAATTATCTCTTACGTATTTATATAAATATTAACATTTAACTCTAGTTTCTCATATATTTTTTATTTACTATATTTTTATTTTGGTTTTTTTAATCAAATCAAAATTTTAGAACAAAGTCTTTTAGTTATAAATTAAATAATGAGGAGGTTGGGGGTAAGAAGATATTTTAGTGGTCAATTTATAAACCCACTCTTTCTACATCAATTATTTTTTATATAGAGTGTAATTTTAAGAAGAATTCCAAGGTTATCGATCTAATAGTATATTTTATTTATAGTTATTTGAAAAAAAAATTGAAGGTACCCAATAATATACGATGTATCCTAATATTTTATCTAAGGATACCCAAAATACATATTTCGATAGATTCAACATTATATTATATTTCTGAAAATATTCAAATATTCATCATAAATCCATAGCATAATTATGTCACTATATTGATTTGGAAAGTACATCATAAACATAATCTTGAACTATTTTGTGTTTATAGTAATTAAATATATGGTGCATGGCTCATGGATCAATGAAAAGTAACATTGATAATTTTCAATCCAATGACATGACTACATAGAAAATTGTTCCACATAGTTTATTAAATGAAGTATTTTATTGATCACTATATTAATTTTAATTTTATTGAATATTATGAAACCATCCTTGAACGATAACATCACATAACCACCTATAAATTTGACAATCATGTCATTATTTGGTAATAGAAACTTATCTTTTGGGCAACATTTATTTAATTCCTAATAATATGTACAATATCAAATTTATTCCTTATGGTTCATAATTGATATTATATTGGAGATCCATAATGGATCAAATATATCTTGCAATTACTAGTTTTTGTATTCTATATTTAACCAATAAATCTAATTTTGGATGTTTGTTATGATCTTATATTTCACTAGCTTGGCATTAGGATAAATTAAAATGTTATATAATGTAATTGTGGGGGAAATTCCTTGCATATCTGAATAAGCACGAACAAATAGTTCCACATAATCATGTATAACTTGTTGAAATGATTTTCCTTCAACTTTTTGTAACATATTTGGTAACATCATTGGTCTTGGATCCTGGGCTATTATTTAATGGAAAGTTATGGTCACTTTATTAGTTAGAGTTGATCTATCTTCCATATATGGAACATAAAGGATTGCATTTTAGACATTTACTTGGATATGGACATCAGGGTATTTTCTCTCTACAAAGTGTGTCTAGGAATAAGTAGTGAGAGGAAAACTATTCTTTGCTCTTTATAAATTCCATATTTTAATTTTGAGATCTCACAAATTTTAACATAAATTATTTTGTCCTCAGAAAATAATTAATATTCTGGAAATATTTTTATTAAATACGTAGGAAAAAAATTTAAATCACTAATTGATTTTAAAACTTAGTAGGAAATTAGCAGATTTAATTTCTTGGTCTTTACAAAAAAATATGATGTTTTGATTTGATATTCTTTGAATAAAACATAATGATGTTGTTTTCCAATACAAATCATAATACACCCATTAATATGAAGGCCATTTTCTAAGACTACGAGTCAGAGTTTGTTCCTTTATTGAGATTTTATATAGAAACTAAATGATTGACACTATGACAAGTTTTTTATGATGACATATTCATTTATTAAAATTACTACTACTTTTTATTATAAATAATTAATTTTTATTATATTATTTTTCATATGATACACTCACCTCATGTTTTTCATAAATTTATTCCTATCTTTTATTTTAAAAATTGCATTTTTATCAATGTGTTCATTGGACCTATGGGGTCAATTGCTAATTTGGAAACCTAGCTCTATAAAAAAATTTGGGACACACAAACATATTTCTCTCCTTCTCAAACATCTTGGTAAAAAAAATAATTAAAAAAAATCTCTACATTTTAGTTTTAAAAGATTATATAAAACTGTCCCTAAATAATAATAAGAAACATTAATTCTTTTAATAGTCCTCTGATAGTAATCAATTTAAAACCTTGTTAGTCCAAAAGGGTATACTTATAGGATCATTTTTATCTAACCTTTGATTAAAATGAGACCTCTTAAGTAGTAAAATGATGATGTGTTTTGAAATATTTAAATATTTTTCATAGGTAATTTGTAATTTTTAAAATTGATAATATATAAAATATTTTTTTGAGCATTGGTTGTTTGAAAATTTTGTGTTTTATTTCAGGTTTCACATATTTGAAGTGAATCGAGAACTAAATACAAGTTAAAAATGACATATATACATCATATAAGGACTAATTAAGTAGATTCATGACATGTTTTGAAATATAGGCACACCACCAAAGCAATGGACAATCACTCCAATCATTCTTACAAGTGATTAGTAAAATCCTATAAATTTTCAAAGCTATCACTCCTCCAACCATCTAAGTCATGTTTTATCTACAGAGTGTCATAGGGTTTCATTAGTTACAATTGTGTTTGTGCATTATTTACTAAATCATAATCTTATATATTGTGTAACCTGTTTCCATATCATTTAATAATAATAACAATACATATAAACTTGTACTTAAGAATCAATTAAATGTGGTAATTGCATATATATGAAATGTCTAGCTTCATGTGGTCTTATTCCATGCTATAAACTAAACATATATGTTAGGTTTTTTTTATCTCCAATTCCTACATCCTCTTTGCCAAACCCTTCTCATTTTAATCCTAAGAGATGTAGTAATTTAATTTTTTAGGGTATGGGTGACCCATCTACTCTCAACCCTCACATTACTTATCCTTTCTACCTACTTATTAGAACATCATACCATATTCATCATTTCACATAAAGTGGATTAATATATTTTATAAATTGATGTTTCTAGTCTCAATTTTTCATAGCTAACTAGTCCATATAAAGCTAGACACTGCTAATGGAGTGAGCTTAGCCATTGAGTGAATGGAGTGAATAGAGAATTCTCAAATCTTACCATTATTTATAGAAGGTGATGTTAGCCTTAACTCTAGATGTCTTTATGTTTTTTGAGATGAACATTAAACATGTGCTTCTCATGGTTTCATCTATTTTTTTATTATTATATTTATTGAATCTTATTTTTTGATAGACCTACTGACTATTGAATCTAATAATTTGTTAAAAAAATTATTCATATATTTCTTGTATATCATGATATGCAATTTTTTTATGTTTGGTATTATCTTAAATAAGTGAACTATTTTATGTTATTATGTAGTTGATTTAGCCAATACTAATTTTTAAAGATATAATAAAATTTGGTTGGGTGGTTCTTTGCATATGAGTGGATAAACTAAAGCTAACATGGTTACTTAACATTATTTTTAGGTCCATTCCTATGTAATTTATATGTTATATAACATTACTACTCATTATTTTGAGTCAATTCCTCCTGTGATGTGATTTGGATTGTTCTCTAATGATATGATACTTCTCAAGTAAATATCACTATAATGGGTAAGATAGTAGACTTATTGACTAAAAAATTGTCTAGGTTATTATAAGTCCAAATAGTGATAAAATACATCTTACACTAGTGGCTCAAATATATCCTAATATCCTTAGTTGTGTTTTATTAGTTTGTCATGATATAGTGACCATGCCAATTTATTTCCCTTATTCTTTTATTTGTCCTAATATAGATAGTATTGTCTTTAGGATGACCCACAATAAGAAATAAATTTTCAATGTGTTTTCAAGTACATTCTTGAGCATTATTCTACCCAGAACAACATTCTATCTTATTCATAGGCATGTTTCTAAACAATTTTCTTAGTTCTCTTCATGTGTAAACTAGATGCATATTTTTATTTCTATTTTTATTATCCTCTACTACATGAATTCAAGATATGATGAGTTATTTATAATATAAGTTTTAAAAATAAAAATTTTATTCCTAAAAATATCTACTTGGTGTAAATTTACACATGACTTAAATCTTGTGAGTTATTTTGTTAGTGTGTTTATATTTAGATCCCCTTATATTATATCTATCAAGGTGTTATGTTATAAATTTTATAAACTCTTTCAGATGAATTTCATGGTTTGATAAAACTCAAATATACGTTCGGTAGTGTTTAAATCAAGGAAATTATTTAGACTAACTAATCAAATGAGTTATAGCTACAGTAAATGGGAATGGCATGGTACTACTACTTTTCATTTAAATTATTTCAGTAATCAAGGAATAAAATAAGAGGCTAGGATGTGGGTAACATTAACTTAGATGACTTAGAAAAACAAAGAATAAATGTCCAGTGCTAGTTTAAATTAGTGGTATATGACTCTTCCATGTTCATATTGCTCTTTAACAAATGCACTATTTATCATAACTCTTCCATGTGGGTATTACTCCTTCATATATAGACAAAATATATATCCATGTAATTTAACAAGTTATTATTTTAAAAATACCTTTTATTTGTCATAATGTTTACTCTCTTTAATTGTGTTTATCTAGAACTAATTGACCTAGTGTTCTTTTACATGTTGTTTTTATCATAATTTTAAGATCATTATACAATTGGTTATTGCTACATATATAATCTCAAGCTTCATTCTATAGGTGAGGAATTAAGTAACTTATAAGTTCTACCTCCTTTCATTTCACATATCCTGTACAAAAAGATACACAGATCAACTCTAGACAAATATAATTTCATTGACCAAAAAATTATAAATTGGACCTCTAAAAATATCCCCAAAATAATGCACTAGCCACAATATGCATAGCTTTTGATTTTCATTAGAATTCTTTTAGAATTTTCACTCTTCCAACAAGTATACATTTAAATATTTAAATAAATAAAATATTTTTACCAAGAATTTTACTTTAAATTTTTTTTTTGATATTTCTAAGATATATAATTCAAAAATAAACTTCATACAAGCTAATGAGACTCACAAACCAATTTAAGATGTTAAGTTAAGCTCTTAAGATGCATATTTATGCTATAAAACTAATTCCCAAAGGGATATCTCTTACCTTCACTTTTTTATAACTCATTGTTATTCACTTTTTTAGGGTCCAATAAAATTACATCATTTTGTGTGATTGAAAATATGTGAACATTTTGCATAGGTACATTGCAATACTTTTTAATTGATTATATAGAAAAATAATTGTGTGTATTGATTGGTTGAAAGGTTTATATGTTATTCATCCATTCACATAAATAAAATAAATCATTTCATTTTAATTATGTTATAACCACCATTTTTACAATCAAGTCATAATCATAATTGATTTATTTTAAGCATGCTAGTTGCAGCTAGGGTGGAACATATTTCAAACATAGCAAGCTTGGTAGAACTAAATACCACACTGCACCTAAAATTATTTACAATATAAAAATTCATCAAGTCATGTTTTATGTGGCATAATTTGTAATAATTGTAAACTTATAAATAAAATATGTATAATCATGGTCTAAATGAAAATGGATGAAATTTGTCATTTAGAGTTGTTGTTAGCCAATAACAAATCCATGTTGCCTAAGTCATGGTGTGCCTAGGATAAATTATTTTAAACCTTTATGTCTACCTCATGATTTTAATGGGTTTATATCATGTAATTTATCTTCTAAGGTCTTAACATAAACTTCATTGTGATTTAGAATATCATTTATTGTTGTAATTTTTATATAAATTGAAAAAACATAGTTATGCAATATGGATTTGTTGTGTTTTATTTATAGAGAGTATTGATTATTTAATACATGTTATATGTATATTATATGGGTTGATTCCAAGTTTTGGGTAAGTTGAATGCATGAGTAGAGTGATCACATGAACCAATTAGGTGCACACCATAATGTAGCTGAAAGCAAATGAAACCAATATGCAAGAATTTTTCACAATATTAAAAATTAGCCAAAATACCAATATTATATTACAAAAACTCACAAATGTGAGATGTACATATATGGTATTGAATTTTTAACTCCTCTCTAAAAATATCCATGAAATTTGGGAAAAGAGGTAATAATAGAGTAATAACTCCCATACCTAAAATAGTTGGTCGAGTAAGTTACTTCATATACCTCTGGTTAAAATGTAACTTCAACTAAACCTAAGTAAGCTTATAAATAAAATTATAAAAACTCCAAATGAGTGAAAAAATACTATAAAAAATAAATACAAAAGAATAAATAACCCCTACACTAACACCAACCCCCCTACCACATAATAACAGTTGAGGTGGGTAGTGTAAAAATATGGGTCCCATCATCTAGGCTTGATGAGGTTCCTATGTACAAGTAAATATATCATAAATTATAGACAAGGAGAAAACTTGAAGTACATATATCCCAACTAAAAATAGAGACATAAAAGAAGAGGCTAATATCCCCCCCAGAAGATGGTGTTGTAATATCCCAAACCTCAAGAAGAGCTCACAAGTGAAGATACTTGCTCTAAAAAAATTTGGTGAAGATGTCTATTATATACTCCATAATATTATAATATATAATATCAATGATATCCCTATGAATGATATCTTTGATTAAGTGCATCTGAATCTGTATGTTTGGTCTAGTGATACTAAACAAGATTCCTACTTATCAGAATGATAATCTAGTTGTCATAGTAAAGGATGGTAGGTCATCTAAAATGGATATTGAACTCCATGATAATCTATTGAATATATATGGATTTAATGGAAACATTAACAACCCACTATGGTCTACCTCAAGAGATGAAAAATCAATAGCATTCTACTTTTTGATTAACCAAATAATCATACCTCAACTAATGGATAAATTTTAACCTAAAGTGGACATGTGATTATAGATATTATCATCTTAGTCTATGTCAATATAGAAAATCAAGTTGATATCAGTGCCAAATCTATATTGAATCTTAAATTTATGTTTTCCTTAAATATAGTGAAATATCCTCTTATCTACATTGCAGTGTAACTCATGGGTTTCCTACATAAATCTTAAGTCTAATCCCACTACATATGATATGTCAAGTCTAGTATGTGTCAAGTAGATAAGAATACCCACAAGTTTTTAATATGAGATATCATAGACCAAAGGTGAAGTTAAATATTCCTCAAGATTGAATCCAGATAGAAAGGGATTCAAACTTGGCTTATAATCATCCATTCTAAACTAAATAAGTATATGAAGAAGCATATTTAGACTACGCTAGAGTGATCTCTAAGTCAAAATAAAAAATATGAATCCTAAAAAAGGAATGTTACAATCATAATTTTTTGCTGGAAAATATATCCTAAGGATATTATTTCACCATCATAATAGATGAAGAAGAGCTACTACTGATCAAAATATCATCATTATAAACACCCAGAATCAAAATCAAATCATCCTATCATAAGAGATGGAGTTCTGAATCTAAATGAATATAATTAATCTTACTAAAAGAAGGAAAGAATCCATCTTAGCATACCAAGCATGAGGATCCTATTTGAGGCATTAGATGGATTGGCTATGTCTATACACAAAGGAAGGATCTTTGAAAAATACAGGTGGCCGATCCATGTAAATATTCTCCGCAAACTCACCATGGAGAAATTCACTCTTCAAATCCATATAATGAGCATAAAAATGATTAGTTAAGTGTGAGTCTAACATAGTTAATTATTTTTACTAGTGTAAAGGTTTTGGTGTAGTTGATGCTAGGCACCTATGAGAAACCCTTGAAACCAACCACACATTAAACCTATCAATGGACCCATCTACTACATACTTGATTTTATGTATCCATATAGATTAAAAACATCTTTATTATCTTAAGAAGAAGTGTCAAATCTAAATTATGATTCATGATTAAGGAGCTATATTCCTTATGTGTGTAAAATTACCACTCAATAATACCTGATGCCTCTTGAAAAGTTTATGGATCTAAGGAAGACGCATAGAAAACATGTGGCCCACTCTAAAACTATGAATGTGTTTGCTTCTAATATAAAGGATTACTAACCTATGTATGTTTTATTTATAGTGTCTACCTAGCCTAAAGAGGACCATAAATTGATTAATCTAGGAGAGAAACATCATCCTTCAAAGTTTATCTATAACTAGATGGAGATGAATCCCCATCACTACTCTCATTATCAAAACTAAAAAAAGTGTGCTCAACCTCTAGAAATGTGTTCATGTTGATCTAAAATGTCTGAATCAAATCAAAGTGAGTCCATTAAAGTGGGATATATGTTGAGTCTATGGGACTTTATTAAAAGTGAATACTTCTCTCAATAAATAACTCATGTGTGATCTGATGATGAATATTATACACTTTGACACCATTTGGATAATATATGATCATTCAAGGATTAATTTAATGTTACATATCCTTATGTTTATTATTAGATATATGAGCCATAAATAGAGATCTAAAAAATCTAAAATGCTCAACTATGGGTTTCTTCATATACCAAGATTAAAATGGAGTTATGCCTTTTTAATAATTATGGGAGACCATTATAAATTTATCAAGAATAGTTGAATGCTTAGGCATAGTACTATGGTGTAAGTGACTTAGAGTGAATCATACATTTAACCATCTCTTTTAAATACCTATTGTTACATTATGTAACTCCATTTTATGAAAAACTCAATGGAAATGTACACTACAAATCAATCCCCTCTATGGTGTAAAACTACTCAAACTTATTAATGACATACTCACCGCCATTATTTTTTTTAAGAACCATGATGCATTTTTATATTGTTTCTCTGTAATAACTTTGAAGTCTCAAAACTTGTCAAAAAAATAGATTTTTGCCTATAGAAGAGGACCCATGCGTATCTTAATAAATCATCAATTAAGGTAAGGAAATAATTATCCCTTATGAAAGATAAACTATAAAATGTCTTGAATACATCATTGTGTACTAACTCCAATTCCTTTGAAGCCCTCCAAGATTTTCCTTTGTCAAATTTCTCTGAGATGCTTCCCAACGGTGCAATGCTCACAAAGACCCTTGGAAAAATAGACTCAAAGTAAGACTATGACCATGTGATTTTTTACTGAGTTATTCTAAGTAGTATTAGCTAAGGTGTCCAAACTACTCAAGCCATAATTCGCTAACTCTATTATAATGAGTTAAAAATTTAGTTGGACAAGTTTCAAGGGAAAATGTGAGAAGCTATATAACCTAGCTTGGTGAACTTACCCATTTAACATGTATAATAATTATTCTACTCTCTAATTATGATTGAATCTAGTGAACATTCTACCATCATGCCCTTACTAATATGAATGATTTGGTACATTTATAGGAGATTAGTTGAAAGAGATGGAACACTTAAAACATTATTTAATGTTCTTCCTTCCATTTTAATAGACCCTATCCATGAAACTGATATAGAAGTGTCATCACCCAAAGTGATTAAATAAATTATACAATGCTTTAGGGAATAAATTTCAACTTATGAAGAACCCATGTGATAGGAAGCACCCAAGTCAGTCTCCCATGAAGATGTTGGATCTACAAATGCTATAAGAGCCTTTCCCTTTTCTTTTCCTTTTGCTTAGAAGAATCTTGATTTGATGAATTCTCGTTGATAGACTCAAGAACAACTATGTTTTTATTTTATATAATATGATTTAGGTGGTAAAACTATTTATTCATGAAATTTTATTTTTCATCCCCATTTTTCCTATAATATGCACACTTAACCTTTTTTTTCTTATGTTTATAATTGGAAGAGGAAGTTTTAGTGGTTGTTTTGATAGAAGTTGATTTTTTCATTCTTCTCTTTATCCTTATTATTTTTATTATTCTATTTACATAAATACTATATATTCACATTCCAAAAAATTAAGGCTTGAGGTTTTGAGGACTTCAATATGCCCATCTGTATTAATGTTTCTTGATCCTGAGTCAAGTCATCAACAAAGGCATCTAACGAGGGCAATTTTTGTGTCGTGCCTAGAGCACTTTTTGTGGAATGAAAATTAGAAACAAATATTGAGTAATTTGGTCCTAGACTAGAGAGTATAAAAATAATACATTGGTCATATATCTTTTTTGTTTCATATTCTTTCAACTACAATCTCATAGACTTGAACTTCATGAATAAATCTTGAAAGGTGTCAAAGTTACTATGTCCTAGGTTAATAAGTTAATTTTATATTTTATGGCCTCTTATTACATATGTCTTCCCAAAGATATTTTCAAAAATGGTCCGCACTTCATTTGGTGATTCGGAATGTTCTATATGAAAGAGGAGATCAAGGGACATAGAAAGACACAACAACCCATAGGCTTCATCACTACACTTGCACCACTTAAATTTTTAAATTTTGTAGTAGGTCAATTTATAACCCCATTAAAATATAATTTAAACCTTTTTTCCTTATAATAATTTTCATTTTTATTTTTCATTCATGATATTTAAAAGTTATTAGAGGATTACTTGGCATTATATCAATTATGCAAAAATAAATTTGTTGTAGTAGTAGTTAAAGTTGTTGTTTGTTACAAAAATATAAATTAAAATAAATGTGGTAGAATATACACCATGACACAACCCTGCCTCCCTTTAAATTAATTTTGATTGAACCCCCTAAGTTATGAAACTTTATAATTCTAGAGCATTTTAGAAAATAAATGAAACTAATGGATGGGGCATTAAAAAAATGCACTTTTGAACAAATCCATATTCATTTATAAGTTATAGATAAAGGGTTACAAAATATATCATTTCCCCATATTTAATGTAATAATTTAATTAAAAAATCATTAAATTTAAATGCAATAATGGATGAAAAAAAGATCTAGCCTTAAATACAGAGGATGGAATTGAACCAATGACATCTAGAAAACAATTTTTAATAAGTAAATAACATTGATATACACCTATACATGTACAAATCAATGAAAATTTTATATTATCACACCAAAAAAATTAGCCAATTCCTTTAGTTGATTATGCAACTAAACTTGTAATATTCTAGCACACCTCCATAATTATCTTAATAATTATTTCATCAATAAACCCACTTCAAAATTTAATTCAATCTTGACATCTATTTGTTTAAATGAAAAATATATGCCACAACATTGGATCCTTGAATTGAATAGCTTCAGGGGTACTTGTCAATCAATAATTTCATTAATTTAAAGAATATAATCATCATAGTGTTGAAGATTTCCAACTTGGTTGTTCATGGCTGGAATAAATTCCACACAAAATGTGTGAAAAAGTGTGTTCCAATTTTATCCTAGATAAACCATATTGATTCATTGAAGGAAGATTAATAACTTATCTATTAATTTGAAGATGAATACACCATGTTGTACGAATTTCAACAGTTCAAGGATTAGCTAGTAGAAGACTACACCAATGTGTTCCATGATTACTACGTGTGTTTCTAGTCAATGAAGAAATTGATTAGACATCATAAGGTGTTAAATAACATCAGTATATTCTCACCTTATATCCATTTTAATATATAATTATTAAATTCTAACACTCTAGAGCAAGCCTATCACAATGCCAATAAGATTAATCCATGGTTATAATTAAGAAACATCTCACCTTTTCATCTAATATAACATGAAAGATTCATCTCATGTGTATTCCTTCAATGAAACAGTATGCATAGAGTAAGAACACTTCTCAAAAATTATGGTAGATTAATAATACTAAACAAAATGTGAAGGATCCTAGACCTTCTACTTTAGACAAAGGAAAGAATAATTATTCTTAAACTTGGTTCCATCACCATCACTCACACACCCATGATGACTCTAAATTTCACATGCAAATAAAATTAATTACGTAGTCTACATCATGTCATATTCTAATCAATGAAATTGATCTAACTAGCACTTATCTGAGCACTAACATTATTATGATATACTTTTATAAGGATGAAAAATTCCTCTTTCAAAACATGTTTTGTGTAAAGGGTTATCCTATTCAATTCATCATTCTTATTGGAAATTAAAATAACATCATTGTGTAAGATAAATAGAAAGACTTGGCCTTACCACTCTTGCACATCCCTAGCCATGTTCATTGGGATGGATCCAACATGTGAACGAGATATAGCTCTAACAATAATTCACTTTCCACTAAAGTTTAATCTTATGGAGCAAACCATAACTTGTGACATCATACCTCTAGAGATCTACCACATATTTTTAATAAGACCATATTTTTATGACCATGGAGATACATGTCAAGATAATCCATTTTTTTTACTATTTTTTCAAAATATTACTTACTCAACCTCTTTGATTTAGTTCCCATGACCAAATTCACCTTTATATTTTTTGAGCAATTTCACAAACTCATTTCCTGTGTGCATAAGTTCATGTTACTCGTGGTCCATAATAACACACATGTGAGAGATAAATAAATCATTTCCATCATGTATTCCATGATCAATGTCACAATAAAATCAACTCAAAAAGTTATTAAAGCAACATGAAGAAGTATTCATAAATATTTAAGTCCTTATAACACAGTACACAATAAATTGCTACATCATTTCTTCCTAGATCCCATCTTATGAAGAACAATATGTATCATAGACTATTTTGATATAATTACGAAATATGGACTGAGATACATGATCTCCTCAATCAGTATAAGACCAAACCTATCTCTTCTCTTTCTGGAAGTCTGATAGTCTTCATTCCTAATAAGGTTAGGTTATGGTGTCTTTATAAATTATCACATATTTAAAATATCACTATGAATAATCAATATCACCTTATATCCTTTTGAATAAATGAAAATATTATACAAATGGTTGGATATTATTATCATCCTAATCAACATGTTATCCATTTTCATGCACTTGATGGATGATATACTTAGGCCCTTTATCAACTCCATTATTTTTTACTTATATGATAATATCATCTTCAATAAGACTTGGGAGGATCATTTGGAACATATCATGCACATCTTACACACTTTGAAAAAACACAAGTTGCAGGATAACTTATCCAAGTGTATATTTGGCATTGTGTGTATTCATTACATGGTCTATATCATGACCCTAAAAGAATACATGTATATCTAAAAAACATAAGAGTGATCCAAGATTTTCCAAATCCATATAATCTCATAGAATTTAGGAGTTTTGTTGGATTCATAAAATTTTAAAATAGGTTCTTCCTTATTTTATCACGCATGTCTTGGCCACTTATCTAGGTAACATTCTTTTTGGACAAGTACAAATGAACTCATGAATAATAATGCACATCTTAGTCACTTAATCAATGTCTCTATATAGTTTCTATACTTGAAATAACCAAAATTACAAATTCATTACAGATTAACATTAATAAATGTGAATATTCACATAGAGAATTAATTGAGATTAAAAAACATCTAGTCACATACCATTCAATGATCTACTACAAATATACTCCACCTATGAAAAATATTTTCATTTAATTGTGTAAATAATAAACGAATGACATCACTACATCTTAAGGAAGGAGATAGTTTTTCATTCTGATCATAATCCTCTTCAAATTTTCAAGACACCTAAAATTAAAGACTTTATGCCACATGAACTTGATGACTTACCTATATAGTTTCCATCTCATGATCAATAACAAGAAAGTTAAGGATAAAGAAGTAAAACATTTGTATAATTGACCTATGGTTAATGTGCTCATCATAGAGTTAGGCACACACAATCACAAATTTTTATACTCAATATCTCTGTATACTTTGATCATGACTTCATATAAGCTTATGTTAACCTGATGAAAATAAAAAATGCTCAGGAATCCTACTTGTTTATACAAATTTTCTTCAATATTGATCATATCTCTACTCCTCACGGTAAGACTTGCCAATAACTCCTCGAAGAGGTGCACTACGCCAATACATTGGGATATTATAGCATGAAAAAACTATAGCCATATTCTAATCCCATATTTTATAGACACACATGCATATATATGTGTATCCATACATCAAATCTTACATTCTTTATTACAACACTAGTACCGCATATAGGAAGCTAGGACTTTAGTTATCTATACCAATTCCATCTATACCATGGGAATATATTAGAATAGTGTCCATGCCCTGGATGCTTCTAAATAAAAATAAATAAGATGTTATGTTCATTATAGTGAATAAGTTTCAGAAAATGGCTATGATTTTTGCTTGTAAAAAACAAAATGATATAATTAGCACTATGCAAGCCTTTTTCAACCATGTGTGGGTTCACTTTGGATTTCCAAAATCCATCCTATTTGATTGAGATAAATGATTTATAATTCATATATCAAAGGCAATTTGGTACTTGATGAGAACATAACTCAATTAGTTAACATCATTTCACCCACAGATAGAAGGATAAACTAAGGTTGTTAATGGCATATGTATTCATCTATTGTGAATATAAAATTATGTACATGATTACACATGGGATGATAACATCTTGTACATTAAACATGCCTATTATATATCCTTAAAAATCCTTAGGGATTATATTCAATTTCAGATATGTCTTGGATTCTATCCTACAACACTTCCTGACATATCCTACTATACACCGACTAGCATTAAATCATGCACATAGGAATGGGAATAAAAAAAGATGTGAAATTTTTATGCCACATATACTATGTTCATCATCACTTTTATCAAATCCTCTCTCACACAAAAACCAAATAAAAGTGCCATGATGTGTATCGTACATCTCATGTATTGAGATTTGGCAAAAAATTATGGTTGCACCTTTAAAATTAGAGTTTCAAAGGTCAATAATGAAAGATCAAACATGTGTGCTAGGGTCCTTACATAATTATGTGGGTATTTTGTGATAACTTATTTCTCCTTTATCTACCTCCATACTTGGGAATTATTATAAGTTTAAACATGGAGCTCCATCAACCTTGCACACCTTCACTTATTGAGCTAATAGTAATATAAAATCCTTATGATCTTGATCCCAAAACTTTTCACCCCATAAATAAGGACCAAATCATATAAATTAAAAACACATGTACCAATCATGGCATTCACAAGCTCATCTAAGTAATCAAGATTAGGTAATAAAGTGATCAAATTGAGTCGTATAACTTACAAAAATAAATGTAGTTTTCACATCTACACAATAATTTAATGGATATCATTATTATTCAATAAAGGGTGAATGATCTATATGCAAATTTTGGACTACATAAAATTATTATGTGTGCATCTATGTAATCTTAGCATATATCACTTAGAATTATTAACTATACTTATGCACATCACACTCATGATTGATATTATTACTACAACCCATTATTTCAATCAATCATAGTCTTGAATTACACAATCACACTTGTTCAAATTCTTGAGTGCTACACTTTCACTAGAATATAGTCTTATGCTTTCTCATAATATTGTGCACACACTTTCATGCCAAAAACATTAACATTTACACATGCATACACTTGAATCATCCCAATACATATACATGTCATCTTTCTCTAACCATGTGGTTTTCCAAGTGGCACCTTTTAGTTTCAAATGTGTCAACATCTTATCATCACATACCTATAATACCAATTATCTCTCAACAAAGAGGGTGATACAACATGTAACCATCTACTTTGTGATAATTAAAAGTTTGTACTACTTATTTTATTTCATGTATATATATAAAACATATTTATATGACCAAGGTTTGATGCCATATGCAATTGAAGTGATAGATAATATGATTTATGTATATACTTTATCATAAAAAAATTATATTGTTCAGTCTAGGAAAAAAGAAATGAAGTTTTCACCCCTTACACCTAGAAGATCATTCACACCTAGCCTTTTTATAATCATTATACATATTTGTATTCCCTATTCACCCATATTCAATATAAGTTGCATTAATGAAATTTATATGTGTTTTTTATGTTCTAAACTCTTGTGTGCATTTACAATTATAACTACAAATTACCCTTACCAATAGGTATACCATGTGTGCATATTACTAGGCTACCATAGTGTAGATCACTTGGACTCACTAGTGAATTTTACACTATATTTTTAGATGATTATGGACATTATGAATATAATTTATCTTAGTTTCACCATATTATTTGGATATAGACATGCTCACATATTTTATATAACATGCTTAGTTATTTTATACTAAGAGTTCATTATTATTATGTTGTTATCATGTTCACACACACACACACACACACACACACACACACACACACACACACACACACACACACACAGGCGTAGGCACGCATGCACATGCATGCACGCCCACACACACACACACACACACACACACACACACACACACACACACACACACACACACACACACACATGAACATGGATATTATTTATTTAATAATGAATGCATCTATGTCATAGTAGTTTTCTAGAGATTTTTTTCTAACCCTTGATGCATTAGTTTAAATATCTAACAATATGTAATTGGATATATTGGTACAACTTAATGAAAAAATTGAGATATATGTAATGGTGGATGCAACATAACTATTTTTAAATATTTTGAGATGGGTAACTTTAATTTTTTTATGTTTTTTTTTAATGATGTGTGAATATTTTGATCAATGTTTTGAGTGTGCAAGTAACATGTAAAAATATATAAGATGTGAAAGAGGTGGATGAAAGTCTATTTACCACTTCTAACATATATGTGATTTATCACCTAACTTTCATGTGCCAATTTTAAATATTAAACATTTATAACATTGTATCTTGACAAATAAGTACATGAGATAATTTTTAATTAAGCATAGGATTTTTTTTAATTAAAATAACCACTTTTTTGTATTTATGAGATTTGACCCATTCCAATAAATTTAGAATTTAAGTGTTCCCTAAGAACCAAACATTTCCATATTAAAAATTATTCTCTTGTATTTTTATTGGCTATAATTGATGTGACTTGGGCTGTGTACCTTTTTGGGACATTATTGAAATCCCTCAAAAACGGTTGAGGTCTTCTAGGTTACTTGAAGGAGTGGATATGCAATGCCATTATTGGACACATGTCCCTCCATGGTTGGGTATGAATGATGACAACCTCATCCCCCTTTTAAAAAAATTATTTATATTGTACCTCACTTCTACTTAGACCAATGAAGATCTGTAAAAAACTATAGCATTATGGATACAAAAAGACCAATCTAAACAAGGTGGGTTCTTATAAATTTAGGTAGATGTTGTATAAATTTATACTTTTGACTAAATATTTATATGCGTGTGTGATTCTAAACTAAAAATATAATTAAAAATAATATGGGAGAGGAATTAAGTGGACTTATAACCTTGGTTATGGTTAACTACTTTAATGATACTGCATAATTTTAATTCTTAAAAAATTAATTACTAAAAGTGATGGTAAAAATGTTTTTTTCCCTCAATTTTAATCTTACTTAGCTTGCTTCAATTTTGTGTTGATTGTTCGTAAATGCATTCCTAGTAATATTTAATCTTTAAAATTAATTTGATATATCCTACCTTATGTGTTTCATAAAATCATGTATTTATATTTATCTTCTTAAGGTTCATGAATTTCTTAATGTTTCAAAACGTTATTAAATTGCATTAAGTTATAAACTAGGTTTAATTAATCACCAACATTGTTCATGGAATATTTTAAGATTAAATTCTATTTAGAGATTTAATAAAAGATGGATTTTGGGTGACAACCACAATTTGGATCCATTACCTTGTGTAATGAAGTGGGGTAATATGTTTGAGTAAAGGTAAAAAAGAATTATTATGTTTCATTTTTATATCCAGAAAGTCGATGATGATATAATTTTACTTGTGTAGAAAAAATTTGGTGAACACTAGAATTAGTCTAGTTGACTACCATTTTGATTGTTGTTCAATCCTATTTTCAAGGCATTATAGAGTTTTTACTTGAATGAAATATGGCTGGAATTCTAGATTGTAACAAGGAGTAAGTTGTGGGTAAATTTTAATAAAAAAAGGAATCATTATTGAGAATAAAGGAAGTGGAGCAATGGTGAAATAAATCGAGAAAAATAATTTCAAATAAAAGGTGGAGACATGATTTCTTTGTAACAAATACACTTGTAACAGTGATTACTAGGAAATTGCCTCAAAACTCTATGTGGGATGTTAGTAAAAAAAACAAGGTACTATCTATTTTTTGTGTCGAATAGATATTAAATGGGTTAAAAACTTTATACAATCTATTTTTATTTATACATAGGATCATTTTTAAAATTGTTATTTTTTGAGAAATCTATGTTTGTAGTAATAATGGATTTATACTTGGTTCATAAGATTTCATAACCTATAGGTTGTCCTACCCTTAAGCTTGTGAAAATATTAATAACTATAGATGATATTATATGAGTGTATTTATTGAAAATTCCTAACATTATTTCATTCTTTTTCAATATGATTGATTTACATTTAACCCAAAACATAGATTTTTTGGGTTGTTTCTTGTGGTTGAGTTAAAATGTTTAAAAGTGTGTTTTATTTGAGAATATTTATCATAAAATAATGATCAAAAAAAAAATTATGTATTATAATTTTTTTAATATAGTTGTAATAACTAGTAGGGATTTAATATGTTGATTTGAATAAATATAAAATAGTTGTTCAATAACTTTTATAATATGAATTTGTCAATATACACCCATAATTGAGTGTTATTAGTATCAGATAGATTTTTGGTGATATAGGTTTACAATTATAGGTAAATTAAATGTGTCTTATCTATTATTACTATGTGAAAATTATTAGCTTCTTGACTATAGCATGAATTTTCACCTAGAGATATATTCAAGGTCATCTTCCAAAATAACATAATTTTCAAGAAGGTTATGAGATTCCTTATGATATTATTTAAGAAGATAACATAGCAATGATTATACATTATATATTAATATTAATAAATATTGAATACATGTTTAGGGTTATGGTTGTAGCTACTTAGTATTTGGAGAATTGAATATGATTGCATGTGGTTGTAGCTTATCTATCTATGGGTTTATTTTTACAATAATGTACATGGTTATAAATATAATACAAATATATTTGAACCAATATGTACACATTTGTATCACACTTATTGATATTTTATGCTATATTTATATGGATGATGGAAACAACAAGGTTTGTTCTATATGCATCTTTGAAATTACTGAATCGTGTCTTAAAACTTTAATATATGGGTATATTCAGAAAATGACTTAGAATTTAAAACTCATTATAAAAATGGTAGTGAAATTTAAATTCAACCAATGGGTTTATAATGTAGTAATACATTATGCATATCATATTCTACACCCTTATCTTATGGCATGTTTAGGGATATATTTGGTTAACTTGGGACATACATACCACTTTTAAATTCTTGTCACATTTATCTATGTTATTATTAGGTTGGCTTATGTTAAAACCATGGATAAGTAGACTATCATAATAAATTGTAGTTAGTCTTAGTAGATCATATTACAAATTATATTCTTATTGCATTGTAGTGGATATCACCCCCTTGAAGTAGCTCGGTCATAATATTCAATTATTCTGCTCTTTCACAAATTATTATTATGGATATGTTTATTATGTTTTTAATTCTATAATATATTATTCTATTATTTTAAATCATCTAAGCAATTTCATTACAAATTGTATTGGATCTTCATATTGGTTAAGTTTATGAAAAGATTTTTTTTTTCATATTTAGAATATTAAGCACTAGAAGGTCAAAAAAAAGCATAACTTGTGATGTGGGAAGAATTGAATTTTTTTAACACCATAAATTTTTTACTAGTCTGGACAAAAGTTAACCTTGTATAAATTAATATTAATTATATTCATCTCTACAAGATGATCTTTTGTATAATATATGGGTACACTTTTTGGGGCTAAAAATTTTCACCTTTGTGCACATTACCAGGCATTAGATTCATCTTACTGAGTTGATCACAACACTATCATCTATCAATTCATTTTTTAGCAATGAAAGGGTAATAAATGCCTAAAAATATTTGCCAGGATGTCATGGATTTTTTAGCTTTGAATCTAACTATTTTAATGGTGGTTCAACACCTTCAACCAAAATTTCATCACATGGTGCACAAAGATAATATCCATGTGGTTTAAGGGGAGATCATGGGGATGAGAGGGGAGATAAATGGTTTGAAGGATGAATTGAAAAAATTAACTTGGAAATTGACTAACCTTATAGATTATTGTTTTAAGAATAACTCTCTACCACTCTAGTTTTGGTATCCTAATCCAAATAATTCTAACTCCAATTTACAATTGAAGCTGATGTTGCTAATAGTGGAATTGTGCAAGTTTAATGGTAAGGATCCACTCATATGGATTACTCAAATTAAAATTTTATTTAATCTTCATTAGACTCCTTATCTATAAAATTTGGTCATGGCCTCCCTATATCTAGAACATGAGTAGTTCATTTGGTATCATTGGTTGTGTGCTCAAAATAAAAATAAGGGTGTCCTAGTTTCATGGTTGATATTTTCTAAGGAGTTGCAGCTCCACTATTAAAATAATGTTTGTGAAAACTATTTCATCTAGCTATCCAATCTACACCAAAATTGGATTATAAAGGATTACCTTCATCAATTTTAAAATCTCTCCTTATGTGTGATAGACATCACTCAGGAAAATCTGATTGACTTATTTCTAGGTGACCTCAAATATAACATCAAATTAGAGGTTCACATGTTTAATCATAGTAATTTATCTAAATCCATACCAAGGGCATGCATGGTTAAGGAAAAAGCGTTGATTAAATGAAGACCTTTCACTAATTCCTATGAATACAGTTTCCAAAAACCATCATTTTTGCAACCTAAGATATTGACCCCTTATCAAAGTTAATAAAAGTGTGAAAAAGGTTTATGTTTTGACTACAATAGTAAATATATTAAAAGAAATCGATATGCTGAAAATAATTTGTTTTATATTGAAAGTGCTAATGAGGATGACAAAAATGATGATAATTTAGGAGTAGGTTTGTATGAACCTGAATATGAATCTAAAGATTCTCAACTTAATATTTCCTATCATGCACTTTCATGCATTATTACTCCTAAAACTCTTAAGGTGGTGGGTTTTTTGAAGAAACAAAATGTAACTAAGTTAATTAAATATGGGTGTACACATAACTTCATCAACAGTAAGTTAGCTACTCTTTAAACTATTTTATTTATCCAACTCCAAAATTTTAGGTCATTATTTTAGATGGTGGTACACTTAAGTTTTATGTAAAAATACATAGCATTAAGCTTATTATGGGAGACTAATTGTTATATTCCCATAAGTTTTCCATTATTTTTAGAGTGTAGTGGATCACCACTTTATGCACTATTAATATGAATTTCTAGAAAGTATTTATGAGGTTCCATTTAGAAGGTAGGACGTTTGAACTACATGGATTGAAGGCTAAGTCTCCACTACTGGTTATTTTCCCTTATATGATGAAGATTATTTGAAAAGGTGCTAATAGATTTATGGCATGCTTATTTTACGTAGAGGTTCAACCAACCAAGAATTCTACACATCCTAATTTGAAAAGGGTGTTGGATGACCATTTTATTATTTTTGATGATATTTCAAGATGACTTCCTCAAATCCATACACATGATCATGCCATCATGACCATTCTATTAAGTACACCACCTAACATCACACTGTACAGGTATCCCTATTCCCAGAAGAGTGAAATTGAAAATATGGTATAGAAGATGTTGGAGGTATGAATCATTTGACAAATTAAAAGTAAATATTCCTCCCCTATATTCATGGTGTAAAATAAGGATGACACATGGTGGATATGTCTAGACTATAGAGAACTCAACAAGTACACCATCAAATATAATATTTCTATTCCATAAATTAATTATTTTATAAATAAATTACATTGTGTTATTTAATTTTTCTAAGTTAGACCTTTGATTTTGGTATCATCATATTAAAATGTACAATGAGGACATACCTAAAACCACTTTCAAAACTCATGAACGCCATTATCAATTTTTGGTCATGCCTTTTGGCCTTACAAATGCACCATATACATTTTAGAGTTTTATGAATACTATTTTTATGCCATTTTTTATAAATTTTATATTGGTGTTTTTTGATGATATCCTCACTTACAAAAAAATTGGGAAGGCCATTTAAAGCATGTGAAATAGGTACTTTCAGTTTCAGAACAACATAAAATTGATGCCAAACCTTCCAAATGTCATTTTGATGTCCAATAAGTGGAGTAATTGGGTCAATTTTTTTCACATGAAGGAGTGAAATTTTATCTTAATAAAATCAAAGTGATTATGGAGTGGCAAGTTCCTAAGACACTCAAGAACCTCCATAAATTTATGGGGCTAACTATTTACTATCATAGGGTTTTAAAAAAATATTATAGTATTTTAACCTAACTCACATCTTTATTGAGGAAATACTCCTTAAAATGGATAGATGCATCTACCAAGGAATTTGAACACTTGAAAATGTCTATGTGCATATCTCCAATTCGGCTACTCTTGATTTTTCAGAAACTTTTGTTGTGGAGTGTGATGCATAGGGATATGGCATGGGTGATTCACCAATGCAAGATGGCAGACCATTGTCATTTGGATGTAACCAACTGAATGGTAAAAATAGGATTAAACCAATCTATGATAAATACATTATGTATATTCTATATGAATTTAAATAAATAAGACCTTATCTAATGGTTTGTCACTTTCAAGTAAAGACTGATCATGATAGCCTCAGATATTTTTTGAAACAATGGTTATAATTTGAAGAACAACAAGAATGGGTGACTAAAATGTTGGGATATGATTTTGAAATAGTGAATAATAAAATAAAATTTGGTGGTAAATACACTCTCTCAGTGAGATGAATTAGTTAAGGCATTAACATGTACCATGACCATGTGGCAAGTAGATTGGTTAGAGGAAACACAATCCAAATGGGAGTATGACAATGCTATCATGGATTTTATTTAGAATATTTATTAGGTATTTTATGAATATAATAAAATTACATGGAATGGGAAAACATTATGGTATAAATATAGATTATATATGTATAAACATTCTCTCCTCAAACATAAACTTCCTCAAGAACTTCATGCCTCCCCACGTGAGTGTCACTCCCAATTTTTGAAAGCATATCATAGAATCAATCAAGATTTATTTTTAGATTGACTCAAGAGGATGTCCAAAAATATGTGGTATAATTCATAATATGTCAATAGAACAAATGGGAAACTGTTAAGACACTAGGTCTTTTGTGGATTTTATCTATCCCTAGCTAGCACTAGGAGGAGGTTTCCATGGATTTCATTACTGGGTTACTGCATTCTAAAGGTAAAAATGTTATCATGGTAGTTGAGGATAAACTCACAAATTATTATAATTTTTTTCCCTATCAAAATATTTTATTTATAGTACAACAAATTATGCTTTTTTTAATACCATCCATAAATTGCATGATACTCTAAGGATCATTGTAATCCATCAAGATCCCATTTACTAGTAATTTTTGGACTAAAGGATTTTCATGTTTGGGTACCTATTTGGTTCATATTTTATCATGTCATCCTCAACTTAATAGATAGATATACGTAGTCAAAAAATGTATATAAGGTATCTCCATTGTTTTGTTTCTAATAAATAATAAAAATGTGTTCATTGTCTACCACTTGTTGAATTGTGGTATAATACTTTTTTTCACCATTTATCCAAATGAAGTTCCATCCCAAGGTTTGATCTATTGATTAACATTTTCACCATCAACAATAGGTCCTCAAAAGTCTATGATAAAATTTAGCCATGGCTTAGAATCAAATGAAACAACAAGAAGATTAACGCTTTAGTGAGGGAAATTTTAACATATGTGATTGGGTATTTATGATTATATCCATATAAGTAGAGTATTTTAACTAGAATAAAAATCATAATAAGTTATACCCTAAGTATTATGACCCTTATCAGATCTTGAAGAAAATTGGTAGTGTCACCTACAATTTAGAATTTACCTAGTCCACTTACATACATCTAGTATTCCATGTATCTTTCCTAAATAAGGTACTTATTCATATGTTTTATACTTGATCTAAGTTACCTAAATTTAATGAAAAAGGTCAGGTTTTTTTATATCCTAAATAAATCCTTCAAACATGCACTAAGTAACTATGGACTAGATCAATTCAGGAGTATTTGATCAAAAGGAAGAATATACATTATGAAGATGTAACATGGAGGGATTAGGATTTATTGTAAAAACACCTGAGTTTGAGTAAATGTTGAGGAAAACATTATTGTAGAGGGTTGGGTCATGTTACACACTTATCCTATGGTATGCCTACGAATATGTGTGGCTGACTTATGGCCTACATACCTCTTTTATATTCTTGTCACATTTATCTATATTCTTATTAGGTTAGCCTATGGAATAACCATGTCTAAGTAAAATATATTTAGGATATAGTAGTTAGACTTATAGGATCATTTGTGAATTTTATTATTATTGCATTATTATGGAGGTTGTACCTTTGAAGTGGTTCATTCATAATATTCAAGTATTCTAATCTTTCACCAGTTGTGAATTTTTTATTCTATTCTTAATTATATGATATATTATTATATTTTTACAAATCATCTAAGTAATCTCATTACATTATTAGATACTAGCTCTCTATTTATTTTATGTCAAAATACCATTTCTATATTCTTAATAAACATTAAATAGACCAAAAAATGGAGATGATATTATTAATTTAATTATATAAGTTTATATCTAAAAAATGCATTCATGTATGAAGTGTGTATTCCTTTAGGTCATGATGTTTATATTCATATAAGTTTGGAAACAATAACAATAGTTTGAGTTATTATCATAAAATGAAGTATGATTTTTGAAAAGTATTATTTTTATTTGTGTAGTGTGAATAGTGTTTTCTATGTTATCAACTATTGTATATAGAAATATTCTTGTACTAATATAGTTCATTTTTTTAATTATGGAATGAATAAATTCATTATAAAGTGTAATGATATTTTATAGTACTCAAATGAAATAAAATAAGACTAAGTTTAAGATTTATATACATTGTAAAAAATATAATTGTGTCATCATTTATGAACTATTATGGAACATATTTGCTTCATGTTATGTTATTGTATGCATGTACATTTTTTTGTACCTTATTGAGGAGTGAAAAATGATAGGTGGGATTCCTAGATATCGTCACCTGTCATTAGTTAATAAGGAGGATAAAAGTTGAATAAGGTGTTATAGTTATGAGAATGATTAGAGTGGAGTATGATCTAAATTGTGTAAATCTAAAAAAATAATATAAAAAATCTTTAGCCAAAGCAATATTATAGTTGTATACAATATCAATCCACAATACCTTCTATTTCAATGTTATTTATTGAAGGTCATAATAAATATAGGTGGTCCTAGTTTAATTTTGATTCAACACAAATGATAATGATCATACATTCACATGTGATTCTCAAATGGTTATAATTACTTGCATCATCATTATCTTACCTTTCATGAAGGAAAGGGTCACTCCCAATAGGGAAGTGTATTGGAGACCATCAGTCTATGATTGGAGGTAAAGCACCAACATTATGATCTACCTCTCTATAGTTTAATTTTACATGATCTAGATACATACTCATGGCTATTGTATATATTGAATGAGTTTTTATATTGGTAACTCCAATGTGCTATTGTACTTGATATTATTGACTATTTTGGCCTATATAATTGTAGTTGGTGGAAACTTTGTATCTTCATTATTTAAAATATTGTAGTGTAACATTGGCTATAAAATTTGTTTATAAATATATTGGTGAACTTTCTTACCATTTATTTATGAATAATACCTTTATCTATGCATGATCAATTGTTGCATAATTTTATAGGATTCACATCATTTAAATCCCATTTGGGGACAAAAATGCTAGATATTTATCTAAATAATTAAGTGGATTTACTTGGTACTTTGTATCTATTATATTTATTAGTTTAGAGATTATTAAATGTATATTTAAATGGTGTATTACCTATAATATTATGTCAATAATTCTTTTAATGAATAATTTTTCTTAATTTAATAACAAATTGCATATTTTTGGAACTAAGTGAGGTATTAACTTGTGGTATCAGAGCATAGGTTAAAACACTTAGACTTAATAATTCCATTAAAATTGACCTATCTATCCTTAGCTAAATATGATAAAATGATGAGTCCACATGTTAAGAATGAATGAACTTTGAATCAAAATCAACAACCTAATCCCCACCATTTAGAAATAGAGCAAGCTATTAATATTGATCAAATCTTTGCAGTACTAATGGAAACTTAGGACATTATAGTTTCCATATAATGAGAAGTGAATGGACTTGAGGATAAATTAGATCCTAATAAGACATATGTTAACTAGAAAGATAATCCTGAATAGGAACAGGTTAAAGAACATGAGGTTGCAAGAGCACAAAGATCCAAAAAACATGTATGGGGTACTATAAAGTTAAATCTACCTAAATTTGATTGAAAATTATTTGGAGATGGATTAAAAGTTTAGCTCACAAAAATTGATAAATATTTTGAAATTCAAAATTACTCTAAGGTGAGCAAAATAGTTTGGGGAGAATATAAGTTAACTAGTGAAGAAACACCCTGGTGGGCCAATATGAATATGGAAATAAGTCTTGAGTCTACTAACATCACCTAGGATTAGTTTTTTACCTTATTCAAGGATATGTGGCTATCATAGTTGTATTTTTATTATAACCTAACATATTTTTAGAACCTGAATCAAGGTGATTTGTTAGTAACAAAATACTGGGATCAGTTTACAAAACTTCTTGGATATATGCCCTAGTATCATAAAAATGAATGTTTTCCAATAAAAAAGTTCATCATGGTTCTTAGGCCACTCATCAGATGTGAACTAGATATGCATGGATATAGTCTTATGGACATAACTCAAATATCTTACAAAAATTAAAGATCATATCAATAGAATTTTGGTGACCTAAAACCTTATTTCAAAAATAATATTTGGAAGAATAATGGGAATTCCCAAAACATATTCTATAATAATCATAATTCCATGTTTAATAATTATTTAGGGGAAAGGAAACTAGATAATGGCTTCAAAGGAGGTAACTTGTCTAGAATAAAAGGAGGGAAAGGTGGATGTTTTACTCATGTAGGAGATCATTATGTGAAGAAATATCCTTAGTTTAAGATAGGGACTAAATTAAAGAACCCTTCGTCATCATCTACTCAATAGGGATCCTTCCAAAATGGATTCATATAGCTATTGACAATTGTTCATTGAGTTTTATCTCTCCAACATAAGTGTTAGGTAATTTTTTGGGGTGTTCTATTTCAAATTTTAATAGGTACTAGAGCCATTGAGTTAATTATTTATCCTAGTTTTATTAATAAACTACCTATAAAACCTTATCATATGGAAAATGTGTGGTATGTGTATTATGGGAGTCTAGGATAAAAGTATATAAATTCCTAATATAAGTAAAGGTAGATTTACATAAATTCACCACCATAGTAGACTTATTCATAGAACTGATAGGATCATATGATTTGATGTTAGGGATGAATTGGATTTAGAAGTAAAATGCAAAAGTTGATAGACTCCCAAATAATTTTGAATGGTTGGATGATTTAGGGAATCAAACCCAAATCTAAGTTGAGAAGAAATAGGTTATGTTAAGATATATATCAACCATTTAATTCAGTAAGTCTCTATTGAAAGGGTTTCATGTGTTTTTGGTTATGATAGATGAGGTTGACAAACATAAAGATCCTACCATTGAAGTCTATCCCTTTTTATAAGAATTTTAGGATGTGTTTATAGAAGATACATCTAGATTACCTCATAAAGGGGAATTTAACTTCACAATTGATATCAATTAGAATATTTAATCCTCAATCTAAGACACCCTAAAAATGATAACAATAGATCTAGTCAAATCAAAAATCCATCTTCATGTGATGTTGTTTAAAGGACTAATCTAACCGAGTGGTTTGCCATGGTGAACACCAATGGGTTTTGTGAATAATAAGGATGTAAATATTTATATATGTATAGACTATAAGATATTTAAATGTCAACCATCAAGAACATGTATCATTTATCTCATATTGATGGTATTTTTAATCAAATGAAAGGTAAAATGGTCTTTTAAAGCATGACATTAGAGTAGGTTACCATTAGTTGAGTATTAAGGAGTAAGACATTTCTAAAAATAATTTTAGGATGATTTATGTACATTATGAATTTATAATTCTATCCTTTAGACTAAAAAATACACCTAAAAAATTTATGAATCTCATAACCAATGTGTTTATAGATTACGTAGATTAGTTTTTACTCATCTTCTTAGATGTTATTTATATATAATATAAGAATGAATAGCAATGTATTGAGCACTTGCATATGGTTATAAAATGCTTATAGAAACATAATCTCTATGAAAAACTATATAAGTGTATTTTATTTTATAATAAGGTGTAATACTTGGAGAATATGATTTTAGTTGAAGGAATAATTATGGATCATGTAAAGATAAATTCCATTATGGAATGGCTGACATCCAAAACTGTTCATGAGGCACATATTTTTATGGGTTTAGCTAGGTATTAAAATAAGTTTTTACCCAAATTTTATAAAATAGGTAATCCCATCACAACATGGAAATGGAAAGAGTATCATTTAATATGGATTGATAAATGTGAAAATGCCTTCAAGACCTTGCAAGAGAGGCTCACCTTTGCATCTATGTTTCAAATTGAAGATAGTAGTGGTCACATTTTTTTATGGTAATTGGTGCTTCTAGGGATGGCCTAGGTAGAAAATAGTTATCCTCATAAGACTTTAATATTATAGATTCATATGTTATTATTGATACTTCTATAATTGGCCAAAATAGTGAACACCTTATATGTTTGGAGGAATCATATGCTAGATAAACCATCCAAGATGAAGACTAATAATATTGGGCTTAAGTATATATTCTCACAACCCAAATATTAATGCTAAAAAATGATAGTGGTTAGAGTTTTTATCTGATCATGATTTTTATATAATTTATATTAAGGGTAAAAAACATTGAGTTTCAGATGCTCTTTTTTGAAGGAGATACAAAAGTAATGTCTACTATCATAAGTAACTTTTGAGATCAAATTTTAATATTCTTTCCAGGAGATGATTGCTATGAAAAAGTTAATAAATATCTACTCTAAAATCCTTAATACCATAGATATGAGGCATTTCATTTTAAGTGTGATGGAATTTTAAGATTAAATGGGAGAATGTATGTGCCAAATAGAGAAAAAATGAGAGTTGACTTGATAAAATAATTACATAAATATCCTTATTATGGAAATCCATGAGTGACAAAGTTAATTGTAAATACATATCCATTTTATTTATGGAAAGGAATTAATAAATATGTAACTAATTTTATGTCTAGATGTTTGGAATGCTAGCAAGTAGAATTAGAACACATTTATCATGTTGAGCTTTTGTGCATGTGTGGCATTCCATAATGAAAATAACAACTCATTAGTATGTAATTTTTCCATGGGACACCCCTGTCAAGGAATATACATAATATAATTTTGGTGGTAGTGGATAAACTCACCAACTTGGCACATTTTATGGTAGGTATTTTGATTAATGATGCACAAGTTCTAGAAAAAATGATTGTGTATTAAATTTTAAAGTTGCAAGGTTATCTTATGAAAATAATTTTGGATAGAGACCCCCACATGACATATAGGTTTTTTAAAATACTTAATATAACTTTGGGTACTTAATTAAATTTAAGCACAACCTATCACCTTGAAACATAGGGACAAACATAAAGGGTAAATAATGGTTTTTTTTAAAAGTATGTATTTCATGGACTATAAATATAAGTTAGAATAATACTTTCCATTAGTTGAGTTTTCCTATAATAACCTTTCCATTCATATTTGAAAATTGTTCCATTTGATTATTTGTATGGTATAAAATGTAGAACAACTATCAACTAGAATAGATTATAAGATAGAGTGGCTTTCGGACTTGAAATGTTTTCTAAAATGGAATAACATGTGAAAATGATTAGACAAAGGTTGGATAAAGCCAATGATAAATATTAAAGCTATGATGATTTGAAAATAAAATCAAGGTAATTCTTAGTTGGATACAAAACTTTTATGCATGTTAAACCACATAAGAGCTCTATCAATTTTGGGAAATAAACGAAATTAGCATGCAAATATGTAGGAATTTTTAATGTTCTATAAGTGATTAATATTATTTATTACAAATTTTATTTTCTACCAACTTTAGCACATATTCATAATATTTTTCATGTGTCTTATTTGAATAAGTATGTGGTTGATCCTTCATATGTACTTGATTAGAATGCATTATAGGTTCTGGACCTAAGAGTGGTAACAATAGAACCAATTAGAATACTTGAAAAACGTAATATCAACTTGAAAAGTAAATAAGTGTCTCAATGAAAGGTCCAATAGGACCATTATTCTGAATATAGTGCCACTTGGGAGGACTATGAGGAGTTTCTTGTGTTTTTTTCTCATTTATTTACTTAATGTGTATTGTTACACTTATTATATTTTAAGATATGTTTTAATTTTAATAATGTCATCATTAACATGACCTATTTAAAGGGATGATTATGTTACATACTACCTGATCCTTAGTGAACCAAAAAAAGTGAGTATGGATTAATTAGATTGTGGTTAATGTAGAACAAATGGGCATATTTTAATGTGTTTGTCTACTTGGATTGTTACATTTTATGTTTTGAATCTTTGTTTTCATTACTTTTATTTATTTTAAAATAGATGAAATTATAGTTTACGTTTATTCATTTGGACATGGATAGTATAGTGGTATTCACATCATTTATTTTTAATTATTTTCTAGGTATAATAATATAAATGGACTAACTAATTTTCTTTTATGAGGTGGATGCAAGACATCTTTCACCCTAACTAAGTAGCATAGATGGAGAGAATCATAAGGGAGATGGGAACAGATTGTTACTATTATAAGTGCATCAGACCTTTCAGAAGAATCACCACATGTATAAAAAAGGGTCTTTTCTTTAATTTCTTAGGTTTCTCTTCAAATCTATTTGGTGTTGTAGATACATGCATTTATCATGTGTGAACTCTATTTGATCATATGGATATCTTATTAGAAAACATTGATTTTTATAAATTTTAGAGTTAGAGTTGATTAACTTGTTGATGATTTTATCATTTAAGTTTATTTATTCTATTTGTCGTTCAGGTATTTTTGTAGTTTATGTCTTTGACTCTGCATTTTTGAGTGCCTTTGACTTGTTTGTTGCTTAGTGTCATAACTTTGGAGGATACGATTGCACCTTTTCCGTGTGAAATATATGAGGATATAATCATGTATAAAAATAAATATGTATTCCTATGATCTGAACAACATTTCAGGAAACAATTCGGGTGACAGTTCTACCCTAATTGGTGGTAGAACTTTCAAGAGCCATAACTTTTGCACCATAGCTCTGTTTGACTCTCCGTTTATACCATTAGAAAACTAAAAATGAGGAAAATATGATGATATGGCATGGATCTATGCTTTATGGTTTTTTAACCTTGAAATCTTAATAAAAGTGTCCTAAATTTTAATTTTAATAGTGCAGTCTAAAAATAGTAAGTATCTAAAAATGGTAATTTATTGAATTTTGTAATAATATAAATGATGGAAGTTGAACCATTTCATCTTCCTTGAGATTGTTAACCCTCCACATCCTCCTCCTACCTTCAAAGTATGTATAAATATATATGTATTCTAAATATACAATCAGACATCTCTTCTTAAAGATAGGCATATGTTTGGATCTCAATAAGACATCTCTTCTTAGAGATAGGCATGTGCTTGGATCTGCAAATTTGATCAATAAGACATCTCTTCTCAGAGATAGCATTATTAAAATTATGTTATTCTTATTTCTTGAATTATCTTTTAACCAAAGCTCCTCACTTTTAGATCAATGGTATCAGAGTGGTTTGTCTTTAGAGTGTATGATCTCGAGGATGAGGTCATATTATAAGAAGCATGGGTGAAAAATAATAGAACTAACAAACTATCCACATGTTCTCTCTAAATGACCTCAAATGGTGGATAACACTAAGACATATGATCCTTTAAAGTAAAGGGTGAATTAAGCTCTCTATCAGCAACAAGCACATATGCTGCAAAAATTCACCCAAATTCTCTAACAAATTCCAATTAGAAATTTTGGCTCCTCATCTATAACCCCACATCTTTTTGGTGCCCAAATACCATTCAAGGTTCAAGTGAATTTTGATATCCCTACATTTGAAGGTAAAATCAATGCTGATATAGTATAAAATTGGTTGGATCAATTTTCATCTTATTTTTCTATAAATAAATTCATCTATGAAGAGAAGATCACTTTTGGTCTTTTGAAATCATCATTGCCTATCAAAAATTAGTGGAAAGTGTACAAGAAGAGATTCAGTAAGGATGATATTGACCATGAGGTAGAACCTACCTAGGATGATTTCATAGAAGATATAAAGGAAGAATACTACCCCATTGGAGCATATGATGATATATATATAGAGTGGCAACAACTTCAGCAAGGTAAGGAATAGTCTGTTCAAGATTACACTGACATTTTTTATTTTTTATATGTGAGATTGGGCATTCAAAAAATTGAAAAACATAAGGTTCTCAAATATCATGGTGGACTACAATGGTATATATGAGAAAAAATGGAACTCTTCAATTTAGAAACCCTCAATGAGGTGTATAAGTTTATGGTGAAGATTGAGTAGAAGCATAGAAGAATGAATATAAAGAGTCAGCCTTCAAAAAGGAAAAGTATGACAAAGAAGGTCAACCATGAGACTAAAATTGGAAGCAAAAGGAAGGGAAGATTTAGAAATGGTGTGATTACCATAAATCTAAAAATCACTCCAAAGAAGAATGTTGCATCATCAAGTCCCTACTTTCTGAGTCACAAGCCTCAACATCTATTGCTCTACCTCATACACACCTTGCAATCGAAGAGGATAAAGAAGAGATAGTAGATGCTAATCCTGATGCCATTATTTCTTCATCATAGACCTATGAGGAGAATATAGATGATAAATAAACATTGTTTCACTCTAATTTATGGATGAAAGGTAAGCCTCTACATTTCGTTCTTGATAGTGGGAGCCAAAAGAATTTAATTTATGCTAATATTATGAAAATATTAAATTTATCCATTAAGCCTCACCCAAATATATATAGTATTGGATGATTGAATCTAGGGAGAAGCCTCTGTGTTTCCAACCAATATCTTCTCTCATATGCAATAAAACCTTTCCAAGATGAGGTCTTGTGTGATGTGATCAATCTGGATGTATGCAATGTACTCCTTCATCAGCCATTCATGTATGATCGCTATAGGATCTATGAATCAAGACATCAAAAGATCACCCTCACTCTTGGAACATGATGCCAAAAAATAACAAAGGTACCATCTTCTACATTTGTCTCCCTAATTAGTGACAAGAAATTTGTTTTCATGGTGGTCAAGCCACAAAAATCCAAAAGGGCCAATGTTGTAGCCCTGACTACACAAATAACACAATAAAAAAAGAAAATAGATACCAAGCAAATAAATTTCATGGCCTTCCATCCATAGACTAATGGTCAAATAGTATTGGTGAACAATTGGGCCCTACACAGCTCTACAAAGCACAGTCTATTCCAAGTATGCATCGAGAATCAAATCAAAACACAACTTCCACACTTGATGATAAATCTTGATGTAATGGGCACCATTTAATTTCAAGGAGGTAGGAATGATTTGATAAACATTTTAGGTGATAATTTAGGTGATAGTTTTATACCAATTTGTGGTAGAACTTTTGAGAGCTATAAATTTTGCACTATAGCTCTATTTTAATCTCTATTTGAACCGCTATAAAGCTAAGAATGAGGTGAACATGATGAGATGGCATATACATATTCTGAATGGTTTTTAACCCTCAAAATACTATTAGAAGTGTCCTAAACTTTAATTTTAATAGTGCAGTCTAAAAATAGTAAGAATTTAAAAATAGTAATTTCTAAAATTTTGTAATGTTGTAAATCATGGAAGTTGAACCACTTCATCATCCTCAATATTGGCGACCTTCCACATCCTCCTCTTTCCTTGAAAGTATGTATAAAAATATATTTATCCTGAAAACACTATCAAACATCTCTTCTCAGAGATAGGCATTTGTTTTGATCTATAAATTTGATCAATAAGACATCTCTTCTCAAACATAGGCATATGTTTAGATCTAAAAATTTAATTAATAAGACATCTCTTCTCAGAGATAGCATTATTACAATTGTGTTATTCTTGTTTCTTGAATTATCTTTCAATAAAAGCTCCTATGTTTTGGATTAGCAGTATCAAAGTAGTTTGTATTTAAAGTGTATGATACTAAGGATGAGGTCAGATTAGAGGATGCTTGGGTGAAAAATAATACAACCAATAAAATATTTACCTATTCCATCCAAATGACCTCAAATTATAGATAACACCAAGACATCTAATCTTTTTAAGGAAATTATGAATGAATCTCTCTAGTAGCAGCAAACACAAATGCTACAATAATTTTCCTAAATACTCTTACAAACCTTGATAGAAAATTTTAGCTCCTTATTTGTAACCCCACATCTTTTTAGTGCCATAACACCCTTCAAGGTTTAGGTGAATTTTTATATCTATACATTTTAAGGTAAAATCAATGTTGATGTAGTAGAAAATGGGTTTGATAAATTGTCATCCTATTTTTTTGTAAATAAATTCACTGATAAAGAGAAGGTCACTTTTTATCTTTTGAAAGCATCATTGCCTGTCAAAGATTGGTGGGAAATTTACAAGAAGAGATTCAATACAAATGATATTGGCCTTGAGGTGGAACCTACCTGGGATGATTTCAAGCAAGCTATAAAGGAAGAATACTACCCCATTTGAGCATATAATGATCTATACATAGAACGACAATAACTTCACCAAGGTAAGGAACAGTTTGTTTAAGATTACACTAGCAATTTTCATTTTCTATCTATGAGATTGGGCATCTAAGAAAGTGAAAAGCACAAGGTTCTAAAATATCATGGTGGACTACAATGGTATATACAAGGGGAAATAGAACTCTTTAATTTAGAAACCCTTGATGAGGCATACATGTTCATGGTGAAGATTGAGTAGAAGCATGGAAGAATGAATATGAAGACTCAACCTTCAAAATAAAAAAGTGACAAAAAGGGTCAAACATGAGGCCAAAATTGGAAAAAAAATTAAGTGAAGACTAGAAAATGGTGTGATTACCAAAAATCTAGAATTCACTCCAAAGAAGAATGTTGCGCCATCAAGTTCTTGCTTTTTGAGTCACAATCTTCAATATCCACTGCGCTATCTCATACACACTCTGATATCAAAGAGGATGAAGAAGATATTGTAAATGATGAGCCCGATACCATCATTGCTTCATCACATACCCATAAGGAGAGGCTAGATGACAAGGAAAGGTTGTTTCACTCTAAATTATGGGTGGAAGGTAAGCCTTTGTATTTCATTCTTGATAGTGGAAGTTAAATGAATTTAATCTCTATTAATTTTGTAAAAATCCTAAATTTGTCCATGAAGCCTCACCCAAATCCATAAAGTATTGGATGGTTGAGTCTAGGGAGAAAACTCCAAGTCACCCACCAATGTCTTCTCTCATATGCAATAAAACATTTCCAAGATGAGGTCTTGTGTGATATGATGAATCTGGATGTTTGAAATGTACTCCTTGGTCAACTATTAATGTATGATCGACATGGCATCTATGAATCAATAACTTGAAGGATCACCCTTACTCCTAGAACACAGTGCTACAGGGTACCAGAGGTACCACCTTCTACATCTATCTCCCTAATTAGTGTCAAGAAATTTGTTCTCATGGTGGTCAAGCCACAAAAATCCAAAAGGGTTGATATTGCATCCCTAACTACACAAAGAATTTAAACAAAAAAGAAAATAGATACCAATATGAGGAAGTTCACAGCCTTCCATCCACATAGTGATGGTCAAATAGAATTGGTGAACAATCTGACCCTACACAGCTCAAAAAAGCATAGCTCCACAAAGCATAATCCATTCTAAGTATGCATTAGGAATCAAATCAAAATAATACTACCACACTTGATGATAAATATTGATATAATTGTTACCATTGTTTCTCTAGGAGGGAGGAATGATCTAAGCAACATTTTAGGTGACAATTCAAGTGACGGTTCTATCCCAATTGGTGGTAGAACTTTTGGGAGCCATAAATTTTACACCATAGCTCCGTTAGACTCTCTATTTGAACCATTGGAAAGATAAGAATGAGGATAACGTAATGAGATGGCATGGATATATTCTCCATATTTTTTAGCCTTAAAATCTCAATAGAAGTATCCTAAATTTTAATTTTAATAGTGCATTCTAAAAATAGTAGGTTTCTAAAAATAGTAATTTCTTGAATTATATAATATTGTAAATCATGGAAGTAAAAACACTTCATCTTCCTTGAGATTAGTGACCTTCCACATCCTCTTCCTACCTTTAAGTTATGTATAAAAATATATGTAGCTTGGAAAGACAAATAGACATCTCTTCTCAGAGATAGGCATATGTTTGGATCTATAAATTTGATCAATAAGAGATCTCTTCTTAGAGATAGGCACATGTTTGGATCTACAAATTTGATCAATAAGACATCTCTTCTAAGAAATAGCATTATTACAATTGTGTTATTCTTGTTTCTTGAATTATCTTTCAATCAAAACTCCTTAGTTTTACATTAGTGGTATCAAAGTGGTTTGTCTTTAGAGTGTATGATCTTGAGGATGGGGTCAAATTATAGAAATCTTGGGTGAAAAATAATAGAACCAATAAACTATCCACCTATTCACTCCAAAAAATATCAAATGGTGGATAACACTGAGATATCTAATACTTTCAAATAAATAGTGAATGAAGCTCTCCATCAATAGCAAGCATAGATGCTACAATAATTAAACCAAATTCTCTAACAAATATTGATCAGAAATTTTAGCTCCTCATCTACAACCCCACATATTTTTAGTACCTCAACACCCTTCAAGGTTCAAGTGAATTTTGATATCCCTAAATTTGAAGGTAAAATCAATACTGATGCAGTATAAAATTAGTGGGATCAATAATCATCTTATTTTTTTGTAAATAAATTCACTGATAAAGAGAAGATCACTTTTACTCTTTTGAAAGCGTCATTACTTATCAAAAATTAGTGGTTAGTATACAAGAAGAGATTCATTATGGATGATATTGGCCTTGAGGTGGAACCTACCTAGGATAATTTCATAGAAGCTATAAATGAAGAATACTACTCCATTAGAGCATATGATGATATTTATATAGAGTGGCAATAAATTTGTCAAGGTAAATAATAATATGTTCAATATTACACTGACATTTTTCATTTTTTATCTACAAGATTGGGCATCTAGGAAAGTGAGAAACAAAGGGTTCTTAAATATCATGGTTGACTACAATGGTATATATAGGGAGAAATGGAACTTTTTAATTTATAAACCCTCATTGAGATGTACAAGTTCACAGTGAAGATTGAGCAGAAGCATTGAAGAATGAATATGAAGAGTCAGCCTTCAAAATGAGAAAGTGACAAAGAATGTCAAACACAAGGCCAAAATTGGAAGAAAAAAAAATATTAAGAAATGGTGTGATTATCATAAATCTAGAACTCACTCCAAAGAATAATATTGAGTTGTCAAGTTGCTACTTTTTGAGTCACAATCCTCAACATCTACTGCTCTAACTCATACATTCCTTACAATCGAAGAAGATGAAGAAGAGATTGTAGAATCTGATTTTGAAGCCATCATTACTTCATCATAGACCCACGAGGAGAGGCCAGATGACAAGGAAATATTGTTTCACTGTAGGTTATGGGTTAAAGGTAAGGCTCTACATTTTATTCTTGATAGTGAGAGTTAAAAAAATTTAATCTAATTTAATATTTTGAAAATCCTCAATATGTCCATGAAACCTCATCCATAGCCATAATTATTGTTTGGTTGAGTCTATAGATAAACCTCTATGTCACCTACCAATGTCTTCTCTCATATGCAATAAAACCTTTCCAAGATGAAGTTTTGTGTGATGTGGTCAATCTAGATGTTTGTGATGTACTTCTTAGTCAACCATTCATGTATGATCGATATGGCATATATGAATCAAGAAATCAAATGATCACCCACTCTCTTGGAACATGGTGCTACAAGGTACCAAAGGTACCACCTTCTACATCTGTCTCCCTGATTAGTGCTAAGAAATTTGTTCTCATGGTGGTCAAGCCATAAAAATCCAAAAAAAGCTAATGTTACAGCCCTAAATACACAAACAACACAATAACAAAATAAAATACATACCAAGTTGAGGAATATCATGGCCTTCCATCCATGGACTGATGGTCAGACAAAAATGGTGAATAATCAGGCCTTGCACAGCTTCACACAACACTTTCCATTCCAAGTATGCATCAGGAATCAAATCAAACACAAATACCACACTTGATGAGAAGTAATGGGGACCATTACTTCTCAGGGAGAGAGGAATTATTTGAGAAACATTTTAAGCAACAATTTGGGTGATGATTCTACTCTAATTAGTGGAAAAACTTTCAAGATCAATAAATTTTATACCATAGCTTCATTTGACTCCCCGTTTAAACTAATAGAAAACTAAAAATGAAGAGAATGTGATGAGATGGAATGGAGCTATGATAAATGGTATTTGACCCTCAAAATCCTAATGGAAGTGTCCTATATTTTAATTTTAATAATTCAATCTAAAAATATTAAGTTTCTAAATATAGTAAGTTCTTAAATTTTGTAATGTTGTAAATCATGGAAGTCGAACCACTTCATCTTCCTTGACATGGGTGACCTTTGACATCCTCCTCATACCTTCAAAATACGTATAAAAATATATGTATCCAAAAAAAGTAATCAGATATCTCTTTTTAGAGATAAGTATATGTTTGGATCTACAAATTTGATCAATAAGACATCTTTTCTCAGAGATAGGTATATGTTTGGATCTAAAAATTTGATCAATAAGACATCTCTTCTCAGATATAACATTATTACAATTATTTTATTCTTTTTTATTTAATTATCTTTCAATCAAAGCTCCTCAGTTTAGGATCAGTGGTATCAAAATGGTTTGTCTTTAGAGTGTATGATCCTGAGGATGAGGTCAGATTACATGAAACTTGGGTGGAAAATAATAGAACCAATAGACTATCCATCTATTCACTCTAAATGACCTCAAATAATAGACAACATTGATACATCTAATCATTTCAATGAAATGGTGAATGAATTTCTCCAGTAGTAGTAAGCATAGATGCTTCAACAATTTGCCTGAATTCTCTAACAAATTTTGATGGAAAATTCTAGCTCCTCATCTATAACTCCACATCTTTTCATTGCCCCAACACCCTTCAAGGTTCTAGTGAATTTTGATATCCATATATTTGAAGGTAAAATTAATGTTGATGTAGTATAAAATTGGTTGGATCCATTGTCATCCTATTTTTTTGTAAATAAATTCACCAATAAAGAGAAGATCACTTTTACTTTTTTGAAAGCATCATTGCCTATGAAAAATTGGTGGAAAGTATACAAGAAGAGATTTAGTATAGATAATATTGGCCTTAAGGTGGAACCTACCTAGGATGATTTCATATAAGCTATAAAGGAAGAATACTACCCCATTGGAACATATGATGATATGTATATCTAGTGGGAACAACTTCGTCAAGGTAAAGAATAGTTTATTTAAGATTACACTGACATTTTTAATTCTCAATTTACAATATTGGGCATTAAAGAAAGTGAGAAACGCAATTTTCTAAAATATCATAGTGGACTAGAATGTTATATATGCATGGTAATAAGTCTCTTCAATTGATGGAAAAACTTTCAAGAACCATAACTTTTGCACCATAGCTTCATTTGATGCCCTGTTTAAATTATTGAAAAGCTAAAAACGATGAGAATGTGATGAGATGGCATATATATATGCTCAATGCTTTTAGACCCTTGAAATCCCAATGGAAGTGTCATAAATTTTAATTTTAATGGTGTAGTAAAAAAATAGTAAGTTTCTAAAAATAGTATGTTCTCAAATTTTGTAATGTTGTAAATCATGGAAGTCGAACCACTTCATCTTCCTTGATATTATTGACCTTACACATCCTCCTCATACCTTCAAAATACGTATAAAAATATATGTATCCAAAAAAAGTAATCAGATATCTCTTTTTAGAGATAAGTATATGTTTGGATCTACAAATTTGATCAATAAGACATCTTTTCTCAGAGATAGGTATATGTTTGGATCTAAAAATTTGATCAATAAGACATCTCTTCTCAGATATAACATTATTACAATTATTTTATTCTTTTTTATTTAATTATCTTTCAATCAAAGCTCCTCAGTTTAGGATCAGTGGTATCAAAATGGTTTGTCTTTAGAGTGTATGATCCTGAAGATGAGGTTAAATTACAAGAAGCTTGGGTTGAAAATAATAGAACCAATAGACTATGCACCTATTCATTCAAAATGACCTAAAATGGTAGACAACATCAAGACATCTGATCCTATCTAAGAAATGGTGAATGAAGCTCTCCAATAGTATCAAGCATAGATGCTACAATAATTTTCCCAAATTCTCTAATAAATCCTAATGGAAAATTTGGGCTCATTATCCACAACCCCACATCTTTTCAGTGACCCAACACCTTCGAAGGTTTAGGTTAATTTTAATATCACTACATTTGAAGTTAAAATCAATGTTGATGTAGTAGGAAATTATCTGGATCAATTGTCATCCTATTTTTCTATAAATAAATTCATCGATAAAGAGAATATCACTTTTACTCTTTTGAAAGCATCATTGCCTATCAAAAATTAGTGGGAAGTGTACAAGAAGAGATTTAGTATGGATGATATTGGCCTTGAGGTGGAACCTACCTGAGATGATTTCATACAAGCTATAAAGAAAGAATACTACCCTTTTAAAGTATATGATGGTCTGTATATAGAGTGGCAACAACTTCGCTAAGGTAGGGAATAGTCTGTTCAATATTATACTGACATTTTTTATTCTCTATCTACAAGATTGGGAATTCAAGAGAGTGAGAAACACAAGGTTATCAAATATCATGGTGGACTACAATGGTATATATGGGGGGTAATGGAACTCTTTAATTTAGAAACCCTCGATGAGGCATACAAATTTGTGGTAAATATAGAGTAGAAGCATAGAAGAATGAATATGAAGAGTCATCCTTCAAAATGGAAAAGTGACAAAGAAAGTCAAAAATGAGGCTAAAATTGGAAGCTAAAGGAAGGGAAGACTAGGAAATGGTGAGATTACCAAAATCTAGAACTCACTCCAAAAAAGAATGTTGAGCCATCAACTCCCTAGTTTTTGAGTTATAATCCTCAACATCTACTACTCTACCTCATATGCACTTTGCATTCGAAGACAATGAAGAAGAGATTATATATGTTGAGCTCGATACCATCATTGCTTCATCATAGACCCACAAGGAGAGGATAGATGACAAGGAAATGTTGTTTCACTATAAGTTATGGATGAAAGGTAAGCCTCTCTATTTTATTCTTGATAGTGAGAGTCAAAATAATTTAATCTTGTTTAATTTTGTGAAAATTCTAAATTTATCCATGAAGCTTAACCCAAATCCATACAATATTAGATGATTGATTCCAAGAAGAAACCTCCATGTCACCCACCAATATCTTCTCTCATATGTAATAAAACCTTTTCAAGATGAGGTCTTGTATTATGTGGTCAATGTGGATGTTCATGATGTATTCCTTGGTTATCCACTCATGTATGATCGCATGGCATCTATGACTCAAAAACTTGAAGGATCACCCTCACTCTTAAAACATGGTGTTATAGGGTATTAGAGGTACCATCTTCTACATCTATCTTCCTAATTAGTACCAAGAAATTTGTTCTCATTATGGTCAAGCCACGTAAATATAAAATGGTTAATTTTATATCCTTGAATACACAAACAATATAAAAACAAAAGAAAATAGATACCAAGCTGAGAAAATTCAAAACCTTCCCTCAATAGACTGATGGTCAAATAGAAATGGTGAACAATCGAGCCCTACACAGCTTAACATAGCACAAATCCACAAAGCACAGTCCATTTCAAGTATGCATCAAGAATCAAATCAAAACATAACTTTTCAAGGAAGGAGGAATTATCCAAGCAACATTTTAGGTGACAATTTAGGTGATGGTTCTACCCCAATTGATGGTAGAACTTTCGAGAGCCATAACTTTTGCACCATAGCTCCATTTGACTCCCCGTTTGAATTGTTGAAAATTTAAGAATGAGGATAACGTGATGAGCTGGCATAGAGTTATGTTTCATAGTTTTTGAACCTCAAAATATGAATAGAAGTGTCCTAAATTTTAATTTTAATAGTGCAGTCTAAATATAGTAATTTCTCAAATTTTGTAATGTTGTAAATTATGAAATTTGAACCACTTCATCTTCCTTGAGATTGGTGACCTTCTACATCCTCTTCCTACCTTTAAATTATGTATAAAAATATGGGTAACCTATAAAAGAAATAAAAAATCTCTTCTCAAAGATAGGCATATGTTTAGATCTGCAAATTTGATCAATAAGACATCTCTTCTTAGAGATAGGCATGTGTTTGGACATATAAATTCAATCAATAAGACATCTCTTCTCAAAGATAACATTATTATAATTGTGTTATTATTTTTTTTTGAATTATCTTTCAACCAAAGCTATTGTGTTTTGGACAAGTGGTATCAGAGCAGTTTATCTTTAGAGTGTATGATCCCAAGGATTAGGTCAAATTATATAAAGATTGGGTGGAAAATAATAGAACCAATAGACTATCCACCTGTTCCCTCCAAATGACCTCAAATGGTTGACAAAATTGAGACATCTAATCCTTTCAAAGAAATGGTGAATGAAGCTCTCCTACAGTAACAACCATAGATACTATAATAATTCATCTAAATTCTCCAACAAATCTCAATGGGAAATTCTAGTTCCTCATCTACAACCTCACATCTTTTCATTGCTCCAAAACCTTTCGAGGTTCAAGTGAATTTTGATATCCCTACATTTTAAGGTAAAATCAATGCTGATGCAGTAGAAAATTGGTTGGATCAATTATCATCCTATTTTTCTGTAAATAAATTTATTAATAAAGAAAAGATCACTTTTACTCTTTTGAAAGCATCATTGCCTATCAAAAATTGGGTGGAAGTGTACAAAAAGAGATTTATTATAGATGATATTGGCCTTGAGGTGGAACCTACATGAGATGATTTCATAGAAGTTATAAAGGAAAAATACTACTCCATTGGAGCATATGATTATTGGTATATAGAGTGGAAATAACTTTTCAAAGGTAAGAAACAGTTTGTTCAAGATTAAATTGACATTTTTAATTCTCTGTCTATGAGATTGGGTATCCAAGAAAGTGAGAAATATAAGGTTATCAAATATCATGGTGGAATACAATGGTATATATGGGGAGAAATGGAACTCTTCAATTTATAAACCCTCAGTGATATGTACAAGTTCATGGTGAAGATTGAGTAGAAGCATGGAACAATGAATACTAAGAGTCAGCCTTAAAAATATAAAATTGAAAAATAAGGTCAAACACAAGTCCAAAATTGGAAGTAAAAGGAAGGAAAGATTGGGAAATGATGTGATTACCATAAATCTAGAACTCACTTTAAATAAGAATGTCAAGCCATCAAGTCCTTACTTTCTAAGTCACAATCTTAAATATCTACTGCTCTACCTCATACACACCCTATAGTCAAAGAAGATGAAAAAGATATTGTAGATACTAATCCTAATGCCATCATTGGTTCATCACAGACTCATGATGAGTGGCTAGATGACAAGGAAATGTTATTTCACTCTAAGTTATGGGTGAAAGGTATAGCTTTACATTTCATTATTGATAGTGGGAGTAAAAAGAATTTAATTTTTGTTAATGTTTTAAAAAGCCTAAATCTATCCATGAAACCTCACCCAAATCCATATAGTATTGGTTAGGTGAGTTCTAGAAGAGACCTCCATGTTAGCCACCAATGTCTTCTCTCATATGCAATAAAACATTTTCAAAATTAGGTCTTCTGTGATGTGGTTAATATAGAATTTTTTGATGTACTCTTTGGTTATTCATTCATTTATGATCAGCATGGCATCTATAAATCAAGAACTTCAAGGATCACCTTAACTCTTGGAACATAACCCTATAAGGTACCAGAGGTACCACCTTCTACATCTATCTCCCTGTTTAGAGATAAGAAATGTGTTCTCATGATGGTCAAGCCACAAAAATACAAAAGGGCCAATGTTGTAGACCTAATACATAAACAACATAATAATAGAAAAAATATATAGCAAGCTGAGGAAGTTCATGGCCTTCCATCCATAGACTAATGGTTAGATAGAAATGATGAACAATTGAGCCCTACACAGCTCAACAAAGTACAGTCCATTTTAAGTATGCATCAAAAATAAAATCAAAATACAACTACCACACATAATGTTAAATCTTGATGTAATGGGGACTATTTCTTCTCAAGGAGGGATGAATTATCTGTGTAATAATTCAAGTGACAATTTAGGTGATGGTTCTACCCCAATTAGTGGTAGCACTTTTTGGATCCATAACTTTTGCACCATATATCTGTTTGACTCCCCATTTAAACTATTTGAAAGCTAAGAATGAGGAAAATGTGATAATATGTCATGTAGCTATGATTGATAGTTTTTAATACTCAAAATACCAATATAAATGTCCTAAATTTTAATTTTAATAGTGCAGTCTAATAATAATAAGTTTTTAAAAATAATAATTTCTCAAATTCTGTAATATCTTAAATCATGGAATTCAAACCACTTCATCTTCCTCAAGATTGGTGACCTTCCACATCTTTCTCTTACCTTCAAAGTATGTATAAAAATAGGTGTAACCTAAAAATGTAATCAAACATCTCTTCTTAGAGATATTCATATGTTTGGGTCTGCAAATTTGATCAATAGGACATCTTTTCTTAGAGATAGGCATAGGTTTGGATTTACAAGTTTGATTAATAAGACATATATTCTTAGAGATAGCATTATTACAATTATGTTATTCTTGGTTTTTGTATTACCTTTCAACTAAATATCATATGTTTTGGATCTATGGTATCAGAATGATTTATGTTTAGAGTGTATGATCCCAAGGATGAAGTTAGATTATAGAAAACTTGGGTTGAAAATAATAAAACTAATAGACTATCCACCTATTCAATTCAAATGACCTCAAATGGTGGACAACACCAAGACATCTGATCCTTTCAAGAAAATGGTGAATGAAGCTCTCTAGTAGTAGTAAGCATAGATGCTACAATAATTCACCTAAATTCTCCAACAAATCTTGATGGGAAATTCTTGCTTCTTATCTACCCAACATCCTTTTACTACCCCAACACCCTTCAAGGTTCAAGTTAATTTTGATATCCTTACATTTTAAGGTAAAATAAATGTTGATGTAGTGAAAAATTATTTGGATCAATTATCATCCTTTTTTTTAAAATAAATTTATCGATAAAGAGAAGATCACTTTTGCTCTATTGAAGCATCATTGCTTGTCAAAAATTGGTAAGAAGTGTACAAGAAGAGATTTAGTATGGATGATAATGGCCTTGAGGTAGAACCTACATGGGATAATTTCATAGAAGCTATAAAGGAAGAATATTACCACATTAGAGTATATGGTGATCTATATATATAGTGGCAACAACTTTGCCAAGGTAAGGAATAGTTTGTTCATGATTACACTAACATTTTTCATTCTCTATCTATGAGATTAGGCATCCAAAAAAGTGAGAAACATAAGGTTCTCAAATATCATGGTGGACTATAATGGTATACATGAATGGAAATGGAACTCTTCAATTTAGAAACCCTCAGTGAGGTGTATATGTTCATGGTGAAGATTGAGTAGAAGCACGGAAGAATGAATACAAAGAGTCAGCCTTCAAAATGGAAAAGTGAAAAATAATGTCAAACATGAGGCCAAAATTTAAATCAAAAGGAAGGGAAGACTAAGAACTGGTTTGATTACCATAAATATCAAACTCACTACAAAGAAGAATGTTGAGCTATCAAGTCCTTATTTTCTTAGTCACAATCCTCAACATCTATTCCTCTACCTCATACACACCCTACAGTCAAAGAGGATGGAAAAGAGATCATAGATTATTATCTTGATGCCTTTGTTGCTTCATCATAGACTCATGAGGAGAGGCCAAATGACAAAGACATATTATTTCACTCTAAGTTATAGATGAAAGGTAAGTCTTTACATTTCATTCTTAATAGTGGAAGTCAAAAAAATATAATCTCTATTATCATTGTGAAAATCTTAAATCTATCCATGAAGCCTCACCCAAATCCATACAATATTGGATGGTTGAGTCTAGGAAAAAAACTCTATGTAACCCACCAATGTCTTCTCTCATATGCAATAAAATATTTCCAAGATGAGGTCTTGTGTGATGTGGTCAATCTAGATGTTTGTGATGTACTCTTTTGTTAGTCATTCATGTATGATCAACATGGAATTTATGAATCAATAACTCAAAGGATCACCCTCACTCATGGAACATAGTGTTATGAGGTAACATAGGTACCACCTTCTACATCTCTCACCCTGATTAGTGTCAAAAAATTTGTTCTCATGGTGGTCAAGCAATAGAAATCCAAAAGAACTAATGTTGTATCCATAACTACACAAAAACTAAAATAAAAAAATAAAATAGATACCATGATGATTAATTTCATGGCCTTCCATCCATAGACTAATGGTCAGATAGAATTGGTGAACAATCAGGCCCTGTATAACTCAATAAAGCATAACTCCACAAAGCATAGTCCATTCCAAGTATGCATTAGGAATCAAATAAAAACACAACTACCACAATTGATAAAAAAATATTGATATAATGGGGACCATTTATTCTCTAGGAGGGAGGAATGATTTGAGAAACATTTTAGGTGACAGTTCAAGTGATGGTTCTATCTTAATTGGTGACAAAACTTTTGGGAGCCATAACTTTTGCACCATATCTCTATTAGACTCCCTGTTTGAACCAATCGAAAGCTAAGAATGATGAGAACATGATAATATTTCATGGATATACGATAAATGGTTTTTTGAACCTCAAAATCCTAATGGAAATGTCTTAAATTTTAATTTTAATATTGCAATCTAAAAATAGTAAGTTTTTAAAAATAGTAATTTTTTAAATTCTATAATGGTGTAAACCATGGGAGTTGAACCACTTCATATTTCTTGATATTAATGACCTTACACATCCTCCTCCTACCTTAAAAGTATGTATAAAAATATATTTAACCCAAAAAGGTAATCATACATCTCTTCTTACAGATAGGCATATGTTTTGATCTACAAATTTGATCAATATGACATCTCTTCTTAGAGATAGGTATATGTTTGGATCTAAAAATTTGATTAATAACACATCTCTTCTCATAAATAGCATTATTACAATTATGTTAATATTAGTTATTTAATTATCTTTGAATCAAAGCTCCTGAGTTTTGGATCAATGGTATCAGAGCAGTTTGTCTTTAGAGTGTATGATCTTGAGGATGAGGTCAAATTACAGGAAGCTTTAGTGAAAAATAATAGAACCAATAGACTATCCATCTATTCACTCTAAATGACCTCAAATAATGGATAACACTAATACATCTGATCTTTTCAAGGAAATGGTGAATGAATCTCTCTAATAGTAGTAAGTATAGATGCTTCAATAATTCATCCAAATTCTCTATCAAATCCTGATGAGAAATTTTGGATTCTCATCTGTAACTCCACATCTTTTTAGTGCCCCAACACCCTTCAAGGTTGAATTGAATTTTGATATCCCTATATTTGAATTTAAAATCAATGCTGATAGATTATAAAATTGGTTGGATCAATTGTCATCCTATTTTTCTATAAATAAATTCATTGATAGAGAGAAGATCACTTTTTCTCTTTTGATAGCATCATTGCCTATTAAAAATTGATGAGAAGTGTACAAGAAGTGATTCAGTAAAAATGATATTGGCCTTAAGGTGGAACTTACCTAGGATGATTTCATAGAAGCTATAAAGGAATAATACTACCCCATTAGAGCATATGATGATCTATATATAGAGTGGTAACAACTTTTCCAAGGTAACGAATAGTCTATTTAAAATTACACAGACATTTTTTATTCTCTATCTTTGAAATTGGGCATCCAAAACTATGAGAAACACAAGGTTCTAAAATATCATGGTGGACTATAATGGTATATATAGGGAAAAATAGAATTCTTTAATTTAAAAACTCTTAGCAAATCATACCAATCCATGATGAAAATTGAGCTAAAGCATGGAAGAATGAATATAAAGAGTCAACCTTCAAAATAAAAAGGTGACAAAGAAGGTCAAACACGAGACCAAATTTAGAAGTAAAAAGAAGAAAAAATTAAGAAATGGTGTGATTACCATAAATATGAAACTCACTCCAAAGAATAATGTTGAGCTATCAAGTCCCTACTTTTTGAGTCAGAATCATCATCATCTACTATTCTACCTCATACACATCTTGTAGTCAAAGACGATGAAGAATGGATTATAGATGTTGATCCTGATGCTATCATTACTTCATAATAGACCCATGAGGAGAGGCCAGATGACAAGAAAAGGTCATTTCACTCTAAGTTAGGGGTGAAAGGTAAGCTTTTACATTTCATTCTTAATAGTGGGAGTCAAAAGAATTTAATCTCTGGTAATGTTATGAAAAGCTTAAACATGTTCATGAAGCCTCACCCAAATCCATACAGTATTGGATGGTTGAGTCTAAGGATTAACCTCTATTTCACCCACCAATGTCTTTTCTCATATGCATTAAAACCTTTCCAAGATGAGGTCTTGTGTGATGTGTTCAATCTAGATGTTTGTGATGTACTCCTTGATCAACCATTCATGTATGATTTGCATGGCATCTATGAATCAAGAACTCAAAGGATCACCCTCACTCATAGAACATGGTTCTATAGGGTACTAGAGGTACCACCTTCTACATCAATCTCCTTGATTAGTGTCAAAAAAAATTTCTCATAGTGGTCAAGCCATAGAAATCCAAAATAGCCAATGTTGCAGCCCTGACTACACAAACAACACAACAACAAAATAAAATAAATATAAAGCTAAGGAATTTCATGTCCTTCCATCTACAGACTAATGGTCAAATAGAAATGGTGAATAATCGATCCATGTACATCTCAACAAAGCATAGCTCCATAAAGCACAGTCCATTTCAAGTATGCATCAGGAATCAAATTAAAACACAACTACCACACTTAATGATAAATATCTATGTAATGGGGATGATTGATTCTCAAGGTGGGAGGAATGATCCAAGCATCATTTTAGGTGATAATTTGGGTGACTATTCTACCCTAATTGGTGGTAGAACTTTTGGGACCCATAATGTTTACACCATAGATCCATTTGACTCCCCATTTGAACTGTTGGAAAGCTAAGAATGAGAACATGATGAAAATTCATAGATATATGATATATGGTTTTTGAACCTCTGAACCCCAATGTAATTATCTTAAATTTTGATTTTAATAGTGTAGTCTAAAAATAATATATTTTTAAAATAGTAATTTTCTAAATTATGTAATGTTGTAAATCATGGAAGTCAAACCACTTCATCTTCCTTGATATTGGTGACCTTCCACATCCTCTTCCTACCTTCAAAATATGTATAAAAATAGATGTAACCCAAAAATTCAATAAGACATCTCTTCTCAGAGATAGGCATACATTTGGATCTATAAATTTGATCAATAAGACATCTCTTCTCAGAGATAGCATTATTATAATTATTTTATTCTTGTTTAATAAATTATATTTCAACCAAAGCTCTTGAATTTTGGATTAGTGGTATCAGATCAATTTGATTTAGAGTGTATGATTTTGAGGATGAGGTCAGATTACAAAAAACTTGGGTGGAAAATAATAGAACCAACAGACTATCCACCAGTTCACTCTAAATGACCTAAAATGGAGGACAACACTGAGACATTCAATCCTTTTGATAAAATGGTGAATGAATCTCTCTAGAATTAGTAATCATAGATACTACAACAATTCACCTAAATTCTCTAATAAATATTGATGGGAAATTCTAGCTCCTCATTTGCAACCCCATATCTTTTAAGTGCCCAAACACCCTTCAAGGTTCAGGTGAATTTTGATATCCCTATATTTTAAGGTACAATCAATGCTGATGTAGTAGAAAATTGGTTGGATCAATTTTCATCTTATTTTTCTTTAAATAAATTCACTGATAAAGAGAATATCACTTTTGCTCTTTTGATAGCATCATTGCCTATCAAAAATTGGTAGGATTAATATAAGAAGAGATTCAATACAGATGATATTAGCCTTGAAGTGAAACCTACTTGGGATTATTTAAGAGAATCTATAAAGGAAGAGTAATACCCCATTGGAGCATATGATGATTTGTATATATAGTGGTCATAACTTCATCAAGGTAAAAATAGTCTGTTCAAGATTACACTGGCATTTTTCATTCTCTATCTATGAGATTGGGCATCCAAGAAAGTGAGAAACATAAGTTTCTCAAATATCATGGTGGATTAAAATGGTATATATGAGGGGAAATATAACTCTTCAATTTAGAAACCCTCGATGAGGCATACACGTTCACAATGAAGATTGAGCAGAAGCATGGAAGAATGAATACAAAGAGTCATCCTTTAAAATGGAAAAGTGATAAATAAGGTCAAACACAAGGCCAAAATTGGAAGAAAAAGTAAGGGAAGACTATAAAATGTTTTGATTACCATAAATCTAGAACTCGCCTCAAAGAAGAATGTCTAGCCATCAAGTCCCTACTTTCTGAGTCACAATCATCAACATCTACTACTCTACCTCATACACACCCTACAGTCAAAGAGGGTGAAGAATATATTATAGATGTTGAGCCTGATGCCATCATTATTTCATCATAGACCCATGAGGAGAGGCCAAATAACAAGGAAAGGTTATTTCTCTCTAAGTTATGGGTGAAAGGTAAGCCTTTGTATTTCATTCTTGATAGTGGGAGTCAAAAGAATTCAATCTCTTCTAATGTTTTGAAAAGCCTAAATCTATCCATAAAGTCCCACCCAAGGCCATACAGTATTAGATGGTTGAGTCTAGGGAGAAACCTTCATGTCACCCACAAATGTCTTCTCTCATATGCAATAAAAACTTTTTAAGATGAGGTCTTTTGTGGTGTGGTCAATCTGGATGTTTATGATGTACTCCTTGGTCATCCATTCATGTATGATCGACATGGAATATATAAATCAAGAACTCAAAGGATCATCCTCACTCTTAAAACATGGTGTTATAGGGTACTAGAGGTACCACCTTTTACATCTGTCTTCCTGATTGGTACCAAGAAATTTGTTCTCATGGTGGTCAAGCTATAGAAATCCAAAAGGGCTGATGTTGTAGCTCTGACTACACAAACAACATAATAATAGAATCAAATAAATACCATGTTGAGGAATTTCACAACCTTTCATCTGTAGATTGATGGTCCAATAGAAATGGTGAATAATTAGGCCCTACACAGCTCAATGAAGCATAGCTCCACAAAGCACAGTTCATTCCAAGTATGCATCTAGAATCAAATCAAAACATAACTGACACACTTGAAAATAAATATTGATACACTGGGGACTATTTATTCTTAACGAGGGATGAATGATCTGTGTAACATTTTAGGTGACAATTCAGGTGATGGTTCTACCCCAATTAGTGGTAGAACTTTTAGGAGCCATAAGTTTTGCACCATAGCTCTATTTGACTCCCCATTTAAACTATTTGAAAGCCAAGAATGAGGAGAACATGATGAGATGTCATGTATCTATGATTAATAGTGTTTTATCCTTAAAATACCAATAGAAGTGTCTTAAGTTTTAATTTTAATAGTGTAGTCTAAAAATAATAAGTTTCTAAAAATAGTAATTTCTCAAATTTTATAATGTTTTAAATCATGTAAGTCAAATCACTTCATCTTCCTTGAGATTTGTGACCTTCCACATCCTCCTCCTACCTTCAAAGTATGTTTAAAAATAGATGTATCCTGAAAAGGCAATTAGACATCTCTTCTCAGAGATAGGCATATGTTTGGATTTGTAAATTTGATTAATAAGACATCTCTTCTCAGAGATAGGCATATCTTTGGATCTACAAATTTGATCAATATGAAATCTCTTATCAAAGATAGCATTATTAAAAAAAATTATTCTTATTTCTTGAATTATCTTTCAACCAAAGCTCCTGAGTTTTGGATCATCCTAAGGTTTATATATTTATTAAAGGTTTAAGAGGTTATTAAATTGCATAAATTTTAAAAATGGGTTTACTTAATCACTGACATTTTTGGTGGCATATTTAGATATTAAATGTTATTTGAATATTTAATAAAATCCACTTTTTAGGTGGTAACCATGGATTGGATCCATTACATTTTGTAAAGAAGCATGGTAATAAGTTTGATTATAGATAAAATGGAATGCTTAGTTTTTATTTTTATATCACACAAGTAAATGATGTTATAAGTTTAGTTGTGTGGAAAACATTTGGTGAACCCTGGACTTAGTCTACTCAACCTCCATTATGACTAATGTTCAATCCCATTTTTTAGACATTATGGAGTTTTGCATGAATGAAATATGGTAGAAATACTAGTGTAATGATGAGTTACTTGTGGGTTCACTTGAATGTAAAAAAGAATCAAAATGGATCATAAAGGAGGCAAAACAATGGTGAAATAAAAGGGAAAAAAGTGTGTAGAGAATAGGTGGAGGCATGATTTCTGTATAACAAATACATTTGTGATTTTACTTACTAGGTAATTACCTCAAAACTCTAAATTAGATGAGTAATATAAACTAGTAACTATATATTTATTGTGTTTAAATGATTTTAAAAAATATTAAAAGGGTTAATAATTTTATAGAGTCAATGTTTTTGATACCTAAGATCATTTTGAATATTTTTACTTTTGAGAAATCTAATTTTGTACTAGTAATAGTTTAGTACTTAATGCATAAGATTTAAAAATATATAGGATGTCCTACCCTTAAATTTTTTTATAGATGAATAACTGTAGTTTATATTATATGATTTTCTTTATTGAGAAACCCAAATGACCTTAACAATTATTTTCATATGTGACTAATTTACATTTAACCCATAACATAGGATTTTTAGGCTATTTTTGGGTGTTGAGGTATGAGGTTAAAAAAAATTCTTATTTAAAAATATCTATTATAAACTAATCATTAGAATATTTACTATGTATAATATAAAATGTATATTATAGTTGGAATAACTAGCAGTTATTTAATACATCAACTTTAATAAATATAAAATAGTTGTTTTAGAGTTTTTAAAAATATGCACTTTACATATAAAAAAAGGTTAAGCATTATATCTATTATATAGAGCCAAGGTGATATTACTTCACTAGTCTCGGTGAATTAAATGAATATTTCCTACTAGTTATATTTGGAAATCATTAAATTCTTGACTATTGTATAACATTTCATTCAAAGATATACTCAATTCCATCCTTCAAAATAAAATAATTTTAAATATGGTTGTAAGAGTCATTATGTTTTTATTTGGTAATGAATATATTAATGGTTATATAGTATATATTAGTATGAAACTAGCCTTAATACATATGTATAGTTATAGCTGTCATTGGTTACTATTTAGACTTCTAAATATGATTCCATATGGTTGTAGCTAATCTGCCTTTTCATTTATTTAGTCAATAATTTAGGTGTTTACAGCCATTATGCAAATATAGTTGAGCCAAGATGTATGTATTTATAGTAAACTTATTGACAATTTTTGTTATAGTTAGATGGATAATGGAAATAATAAGGTTTATTTTATATGCATATTTGGATTTAGTGAATCATGATTTAAGATTTAATAAAAGGGTTTATTATTAAAATGACTTGGAAGTTAAAACTCCTTATAAACCTAGGGATGTAACTTCACTTCTACCTATAGGATTATAAAAAAGTAGTACATTATACATTACATTCTATACTATCAAAAATTAGTATATTATACATTACATTCAATATTATTACTCTATTTATTTTGTGTGGATATACCAGTATAGTATTCTTAATAAACATGAAATGGAATAAAAATGAAGATGATATTGTTAACTAAATTATATAAGTTTATATATAAAAAATAAAAAAATGCATAAAGTGTATATTTTATTAGGTTCTAATGTTCATATTGGTAAAGTTATGTAAACCAAAATATTAGATTGATTTATTAGTATAAAATTAAGTATAATTTTGATAAAATGTTAATTTAATTTTAGTAGAGTGTGAATAGCATTTTCCTATGCTATCAATTGTTCTATATATAAATATGATTGTATCAAGACCTTTGTGGTTGTTTCATTATGAAAGGACCACATTCATTATAAATTCTAATGAAAATGTATAGCTAAAACGAAATGAAATAAGATTAGGCTTGATATTTATGTTGAAGTTAACAAATCTGTGTCATCATTTATGGAATGTTGTGGAACATGTTTTTTTCAAGTTGAGTTATTCTATGCATATACATTTTATTCCACTTTATTAAGGATTTGTGAGTGATCAGTAGGAATCCCAGTTAATGTCACTTAACATTGGTTAACAAGGTGGATAAGTGATAAAAATCTATATAACATAGAAAATGAATAAAGTGGACTATGATCTAGATTGTGGAAATATGAAAATATTATAAAAATGCTTTAGCCAAAGTAAAGATATAGTTACATACATTATTAGTAAACATCACCATTTATTTCAAGTACTTTATTAAGGTCATCATATAGAGGCATATTTAAGTTCTCTTTGAATGGCTATTATAAGAATGGCTACATATAATAGTGGTCATATTTTCACGTGTTTTTTTGGAGGGTTTTCATTACTTCCATCATCATTATCTTACCCTTTGTGAAAGAAAAGGCCACTATAGTGGGGATTTTTTGTGGGAGATTGTTTATCTATGGTTAGATTAAAATCACCTAAATGATGCTCTCCCTCTCTAAAATTAAATTTAAACCAATCCTGATGCATATTCTTTGGTTTTATTATAATCTCTAATGTACTATTTTAATTGATATTATTTATTATTTTGTTTTACATATTTATATATATTATAAACTTTGTATAATTTAATATTTAAAATATTTTACTATAGTAGTGGATTTAATATTTGATTATATATGTATTGGTACACTTTGATTACCATTTATTGATAATAAGTACCATTATTTATGCATGATGAACTACTACATACTTTTATATTTTATTCAAAATTGAAATCACATTTGAGGAATAAAATAATAGTGGGTTATATGTTGGAATCGGTGTCTCTAGTTGGCACTTTGTATCTATTTGTTTTCATATTATTAAATTTAGATTTAAATGGTGTGTACATTATAATATTATGTTGATGGTTTATATAATTAATAAGTTTTGTTAATTAAAAAATAAGACTCACATTATTTTCATTGTTGAACCTTTTGAGATATTCAATTAAAGTGTTTTAATTATGAATATCACTATTTGAAGTGATATAATGATTTTAAAACCAATGTCAATATTAAGGGTGCATAACCCATAAATCCCAAGATTGAAACATGTCTTTGATACCAAATGTTAAGACCTCATTAGGATCAACAATGTAAAGTACAATTTATTTATTTTTAAATTAAGAATAATTATTCATTAAAATAACAATCATCATGATATTAAAATTTACACATTACGTAAATATTCATTTAATAAGTTGAAAATAATTAAATACATAAGACACAATGTATTAGCTAAATCCATTGATTCAAACATGTAAACTACTATGATTTTAGTTCCTGAATGATATTTTAAGTGGTGTATAAATTGTAAAAGTATGCAACAATTCACCATGTAAAAATAAAGGTTCTCCTCATCAATAAGTGGTAATCAAATTTTACTAATCCATTTATAATCAAATATTATAGCCACTTTTATAATATAATATTTTAAATGGTGAATATACAAAGTTTCTAACAAATATAGTTGTGTAGGAAAAATAGTAAATAATATCATGTATAATAATACATTTGAACTTTTAATAAAATATCTTAATTAATATATAAATATCCATGAGTATGTATCATGATCGATTTAAGTTTAACTATAGAGAGGGAGAGCATAATCTGGGAATTTTACCTCCTACCATAAATTGATGTTCTACTACACACCTCCACACTAGGAGTGGGCCTTCCATTTATAAATCAGAGAATAATGGCAATGCAAGTAATATAAACATTTGATAATCATGTGTAAAAGGATGATCACTATTATATGTATATAGTTAAAGATATCCTAGGTATGTCTCTATCTGTTATGAACTCAATAAATCATATAAATTAAAATTTATACATCTATAAAATTTCTTCAGTCAAATCTTTTTTATACTATTTTCATAATCTAGGTCATAATCCAATTCATTCATACTCTCTACTATAACAATTTTTCATTTATTATACAACTTGTTAACCAATGATAAGTGACTGTAAATGGTATTCCTACCTTTTACTAATCACTCCTTAAAATAAGTGGATAAAAAAATGTAAACACATAAAATAACTCAACATGAGACAAACATATTTTAAAATAGTCCATAAATAATGGCACAATCAAATTTGTTACTATATGTATAAATCTCAAGCCTATTCTTATTAAATTCCATTTTCATCATACAATATCATTACACTTTATAATTATTTTTTTCATTCCATAATGATTAAAAAAACATAGGTATTTATATAAGAATATTTATGTATAGAACAATTCATAACACAAAAAAAACTATTCACACTCTACTCGAACCAAATTAACATGTTATCAAGATCATATTTCAGCATCTAATAATAACTCAAAATATTATTCTAGTTTCCATAATTTTACCAATATGAACATCAAAACCTAATGGAACATACACTTCATACATTAATTTATTTTTTAGATAAAGACTTATATAATTCAATTTAAAATATCATCTCCACTTTCGATCTCTTTCTTATTTATTAAGAATACAAAACTAGTATTTTCACACAAAATAAAATAGAGTTCTAGTCTTGGATGTAATGTATAATGTATTACTCCCTTATAATCCTATGGTTAGAAGGTAACTTCCACCTCCACATTTATAATGAGTTTTAACTTCCAATTCATATACCGAATAAACCCATATATTTAATATTTAAGAAAATGTTCACTAAATTAAAATATGAATATAGAATAAACTTTATTATTTTCATCATCCATCTAATTAAAACCAAAACTATTAGTAATTTATCTATAACTGCATGCATCTTGGATCAATTATATTGGTATAATGGATATAACCATGTACATGATTGACCAAATAAACCAATAGATAGATAAGTTAAAACCACAAAAAAATGTATTTGGGTCTCTAAATACTATATATATACAATAATAACTATCAATATATATTCACGTTGGTTTCATATTAATAAATAATATATAATTATTTAATATATTAAATTATCAAATAATACCATAACAAGTCTCATAACATTCTTGAAAATTATGCTATTTTGAATTATCACCTCTAATAGATCTCTAAATGAAAAGATATGCTACAATCAAGAGGGTAATGAATTTCACACAATATTATTAGACAAGACTCATTTAATTCACCTAGAATGGTCATGTAAGCTCACCACAACTTTATATAATAGCTATAATGCTCATTTTTTAATGTATATAGACAAATTCATATTATAAGAGTTAGATAATAGTTATTTTATAGTTATTTAGATAAATGTATTAAATCTCTTATAGTTATTCCAAATATATAATAAATTTTATAATATACATATTAAACATTCTAATAATTATTTTATGATACATATTGATAAACAAGGCAATCTATAAAACTTCCTGCCTTAACCACCAAAAATAACCTTAAAATATTATGTTCTAGTTTAAATGTAAATAAATCATATAAGAAAAGATGGTTAAGGTCATTAGGGTTTCTTAAGAAGGAAACTAATATAATATTGTATACAATTACTAATTTGTGTATGATTTTAAGGAAAAGACATCCTACAAGGTCTAAAATCCTATGGTCAAGTACCAAATTATTACTACTAGAAACTTGGATTCCTTAAAAAAAATCTTACAAATGATATTAGGTACAAATAAAAATGGATTTTATAAATTTATTAACCCCTTTAATATCTATCAACATGATTTAAAAATAATAAATTAGCATTCCATAATTTATTTCACTCATATCTGACTTAGAGTTTTAATGTACTTTCTTGGTAATTAATATCACAAGGGTATTTGTTACAAATAAATTTTGCCTCCACCTCTTCATTTCACTCTTATTTTACCTTTTATTTCATCATTTTTCAGTGTCTTTTCTTCTCCATTATGATTCTTTTTTACATTTAAATTAACCCACAAAATACTCCTTATTACACTATAACATTTATGCCATATTTCATTGATGAAGAACTCCATAATGCCCCTAAAATAGGCTTGACCATCAATCAAAATTTTAATAAAATGGAGTAAGTATATAATTCACCAAACTTTATCCATAGTACTAAACTTATAGCATCATTGACTTTCAATCTATTGAAATAAAATATAAACATTCCTTTTTATCTTTACTCAAGTTCCTTATCATGCCTCCTTATACAATGTAATGGATATAAATAGTGGTTGTCACCTTAAAAAGTGGAATTTATTAAATCTTCAAATAATATTTAATCTCCAAATAATCCACCAATAAGGTTGGTGATTAATCAAACCCTTTTTCAAACTTTATGTAATTTAATATCCTATTAAACCCTTAAATAAATTTATAAACTTTAGGAAGACATATATATTTTTATACATGATTAGATGATCATAGGTTTCACAAGGAAAAGGTGAAGTTGTAACTATAAATTTTATGCCACTGAGAAACAAATGCATCAAATGAACTAAAAAATATGCATTCAAAGACATAGAATACAAAACTGCCATAATATCCAGTAGAAAAATTCAAATTCAATGATAAAAACATCAACAAGTGCTTTGACTCTAGCTCTAGACTACATAGAAATTAATGTTTTATAAGTTATACAGTCAAACCCATACTAGAAATAAAATATCCATATAATTAAATAGACATCACACATGCTATATCATGCATGCATCTACAACACCAAATAGAAATGAAGATAAATATATGCAATCAAATACAAGCATAAAATTATGTGCATGAGTGGTGATTTCAAGGTAAGGTATATTGCACTTGTAGTAGTCATAGTTTGTTTCCTTCTCCCATATGATGCTCTCCTCTATAATACTCAGTGGGGGTGAAATATTACTTACGCTAACCTTAACTAAGAAAAGTAGTTAATCCATTTGTATCATTATAAGTATAAAATCATTTAAAATAAATGATATGACTACTAATGTATTATCAATGTCCAAATGTATATATGTAAACTAGAATTTCATATATTTTATTTACTAAATTAAAATACTAAAAATTGAGATTCATATTAGAAAATTTATCATTATAAGTAAATAATCACAAAAGTGTGTGTGTGTGTGTAAGTGTGTGTGTGTATATATATATATATATATATATATATATATATATATATATATATATATAGACACACACTTACACACACACACACACACTTTTGTGATTATTATATAACTAATCCATAGTCATTTATCTACAAAAAATGATGTTCATTAAGGATTAAGTAGGATATAACATCCTCCTTTCCTTAAATAGGTCATCCACGTGATGATGTTATTGAAAACAAAACTATATTTAAAATTTTAATAATCTAGGAAATATACATTAATTAAATGAGTAAAAAATATAAGAAACTCCTCATAGTCCTCCCAAGTGGCATTATCTTTAGAATATTGTTCCCACTAGACCTTACATTGAGACATTTATTTATTTTTAAAGCTCGCCTTGTGTGTTTCAAGTATTATGATTGGTTTTAGTGTACCACTCTTAGAGATAAAACTTGTAATGCATTCCAATCAAGTACATGTGAAGGATAAAAAACATAATTATTCAAATAAGACACATGAAAACTATATGAATTTATGCTAAAGTTAGTTAGCAAGTCTGTAAGAAAATAGCTTAATCACTTCAATAAATTCAAAACTTTAACCATATTTGGGTGCTAATTTGGTTGATTTACCAAATTTGATGGATATTTTATGTGGTTTGATATTCATAAAAAAAAAATTCCAACTGAGAACTCCCTTGCTATTTTTTTTCAAACCAACATAGTTTTCTTCTCTATCGTTGGCTTCAACCAACCTATGTCTAATGAGTTTTACATAACCTTCCATTTCATCAAGAATTTTAAGTCCAAAAACCACTATATATTATAATTTACGTTAGTTGATAGGAATTATACATTTTATACCATATAAAACCCCAAATGGTTTCATTTTATAAGCTAAATAGAGTAAGTTATTATAGGAAAACTCCACTAATATAAGGTGTTTCTCCCACTTGTATTATTGGTCCATGTAATACATGTTGAACTAAACTTTAAATTCATGATTTATGATTTATATTTTCCATTTGGTTTAGGGTAATAGTTTATGCTAAAATTTAGTTGAGTACCTAAGGACTTATTAAAGATTTGACAAAACCTAAAATTTGTGTAGGGTTCTCCATCCATAATGATTTACTCATAATATTCATGAAACATTTAAATTGCCTACACAAAATGTTTTGTCAAAATTATTACATCATTAGTAAATCTACCTGGAATAACTCTACCTAGAATAAATCTACCTGGAATAAATGTACAACTTTTATGAGTTTATCAACTACCACCAAAATTATACCATGTTTATTCTTTGATATAGGAAGCACTTTGAAAAATTCCATACTAATGAGTTATAATTCCATTATGGAATGTCATTTTGGTAAAACACCCAACATGATAAACATGATATGAGTTAACTTGTTCTCATTCCAAACATCTATACACATAATCAAATATGTATTTATTGATTCCCTTTCGTAAGTACAATGGTTTTAGCTCTGACATTATCTTGGTCACTCCTAGATGATCATAAGAAGGAGCATTAGTTAATTCCTTAAGCATGATAACTCTTATTTTTTATCTATTTGACACATGCATTCTCAAATTCAATATATCATCATTCTCAAAATAAAATCTTTCATATATATGGTCTTGAGGATTAACCATGAAAACATTCCAAAAACTAGTTTTGTGATGATTAAGAGCAATTAAATTAAGAATGTATTGCTTTATATACAAGACGGAAACAATTAAAATAATTTAAGTATGAATTAATTTAGGTTTATAAATATTAAGAGTACATAAATTTTATTTAGAAGATGTATTATTTATTACATATGGAAATTTTTTGTTTACAAGAATTTTTAACCTTCACTTTGGTTTATTATAAACATTACAATTAAAAATAATTAATCCTTCATTCTAATTATTATGAATTATTACTATTAAGGAATGAATGTAATGAATTTGATGGTCTACTATTATTTATGTTGTCAAATATTATATGTATTCTACTACTATTTATTGAATATACCACTACTTTCTATAGGTATTAGTGCAAGGGTACTTAAGTGTTAAAGTGATGAATTGCTTAGAAAACATTATAGATTATATTGTTGATATAAATTGAATTAGTTTAATATGGGTGAGAAATAATTTTTAATTTGTTTAAATCCTTATTTTAACTAGTTTTATTGTGTGTTAGGAAAGGAGGGTGCCAAACTATGGTGTTAGATCCAAACTTATCCCTAGGTAATATTTTGGGGACTAAATCAAAATATTAAAAAAAAAATTAAAAACTTTTTACCACCATTTAAAACAAAATTAGTTTAAAAATAAATAAATGCCCATTTTATAAGCAATATCAAACAATATCTAATTATACATTTTTTACAATTGTACTGTTGATATAAAATGGGTCTTTAAGCTTGATAAAGTATGTTATTTATATATAATGAACTCTTAAATAATATATCATATTAAGTTATGATGTTTTCAATAATATAATCAATATTGGAGTGAAATTTCATTCAAATAAGAACATCAACAAAGTTAATGTTATAAATATTGTGGAATTTTTTTCAAATATATAGAAAAATATTATGATTCCATTTGTTGGACATAAACCATACATGTACATCATAATTTCCAAAATAGGTTGAATTTTAACACAAAAATTATATGGTATAATACTTCACCAATAGGTGGTCCTCTAATGAGTAAATTATAAACATTTTTTTTTTAAAAATTATGAAGAGATGAAATTAGCATATTAGGTAAGTGTTAGCCACTATTTATAATTTATTTACTTCACCAATTCCTTGAGTAAAAACATCATCTATCTTTGAAATATCAACATGGGCCACATTACTAGCTTAGTTTAATCCAAATAAGACACAACCTTGTAAAGTAATGAATCCTAAATAAAATTTGAAAAGAAATCAAATTATTTGACCACCATTTTGTCAGCATCCATACTTATTTTTTAAATAAAATTATTTCATTGGAAGAAAATCCTTAAAGGTATGTGCAAAATCCTTAATTGTGGCCACTTTTCATGCTCACTTTTTTTCACATTCTTCTTCCCATCAGACCTAACCTTAAACATATACCTACTCAAATAATTACAAATATTTTATAGAATCTCCCCAACAAATTTTTGGTAAATTTTTTATAAAAATAAAATTTCAAGAAATAATAATGAAAACCACTTAAAATTGTGAGCAGTTAAAAATAATGATATAAAATACTTTTATCAAACTTTTATCAACTGGTTACTAAAATGCTTCTTCCCCAAATCTAGACTATTGATGTTTCTCCTTATCTTTTAGGAGGTTATTAATTTTAGATGACATGACATATAGATAATATCATGGAATTTATACTCCATTAGCATCATGATAAAAATATTATAACATAGGAAGAACATAACATAATACATGTAAAAATGCATTTTTTGATTCATACTTTTAATATGCATGTAGGATGGGGTGAGATAAAAAATCTCATATCACATAGAATGAGGGGAGGGGATGAATTTTTCATCCTCTAACCCTTGAAGTTGGGATGGTTGAAATGTTGACCCCACCCACTATCATGGGGGAGGTAACTTGGTGCAGTCCCCATGGTCGGGACTACATAGTCCCATAGCCATGGTCTTCGAAGTTATTTGGGATACCTCTCCCAGATTGTCACCACTCATATAAGATAAACTACACACACACACACACACACACACACACACACACATATGCATATATACATATATATATATGCATATATATATATATATATATATATATATATATATATATATATATATATATATGCATATATATATATGCATATATATATATGCATATATATATATATATATGCATATATATATGTATATATATGCATATATGTGTGTATATATGTGTATATATGTGTGTGTGTGTGTATACACACACACACACACACACACATATATATATATGCATATATATATATGCATATATATATATATATGCATATATATATATATGCATATATATATATATGCATATATATATATATATATATGTATATATATATATATATATGTGTATATATATATATACATATATATATATATATATATATATGCATGTAGTCTCTAACCCTTGAAGTTGGGATGGTGGAAATGTTGACCCCACCCACTATCATGGGGGAGATAACTTGGTGCAGGCCCCATGGTCGGAACTGCATAGTCCCATAGCCATGGTCTTCAAAGTTATTTGGGATTCCTCTCCCTGATTGTCACCACCCATATAAGATAAACAATGTGTGTGTGTGTGTGTGTGTGTGTGTGTGTGTGTGTGTGTGTGTGTGTGTGTGTGTATGTATGTATATATATGTATGTATATATATGTATATATATACATATATATATATATATATATATATATATATATGTATATACGTATATATGTATATATATATACATATATATATATATTAATTCATTGTATTTCTTATTATGTAACTCTATATGGCTCCTAACTATAGGCCAGAAAAAATAATAAATATTAAATACATATATTTAAAACATGAAATAAAAAATATTTTTTTTTTAATCCTTACCCTATCCCATATGGAATATTTTATGGCTATCGTGATGGAATTGAAATATATTAGGAAAAAATAAGAGTAGGATTAGGTTTATTAAAAAAAATCTACATAAAAATAATTATAAATAACTATAAATAATATAGAGTATTCACTTCATAAAGTAAAATGATATTAAACCCATAAAATGAGAATTTTGAATGAGAGGAAGCCATAAATGGATTTAAAATGAAAATAATATATGGAAGGAATAAGGGCATGTGGTTCCCTCTTTCATGTCCCTCTACCTTATTAGAAATGAAATCAAAACCTCAAATGAAAATTAGAAAAAAAGAAAAAGAAAAGAAAGAATTCATGTTTACTCTCCCTTGAGGAAGAATTCATTCAACCCAATAAATGGTCTCAATTGAAGGTAGCATGGCTTTGTAAAGGGTTTAGTGAAGATGTTAAAACTTGATTAGAAGTGGGCATGGACTATACAAAAATAAATACATACTAAATAAGATGTCGAATGAAGTACATACGGATTTCAATTTTCTTAGTTCGTTGATGTTCAACAAGGTTTCAAGAAATTTAAATTTTGATTTTATTATCACGAAAAATAATAGTGGGACACTAATTTGGAAATAAAAAATCATGTAGAAACATTAAAATCTAGAGGGCCTCCTCAATGGACTGACCATCACCTCAATATTTAGCCTCAAGAGAGGAAAATGTAATAGTTGTATACATTTTTCAAGCCCATTCAACTATACTAGAACCAATACTGTATAAAAATATGTAAGTGAACTTGTGAGAATCAACATCACCTATCCAATCAAATATGATAAATGCCATTATTTTCTAAGATACCTGTGGTGTGTACTAAATACCAAATTAAGTGGTTATCTAAATGCAATGAAAAATATGCTTGGATGATTTCCAATTAATTTCATGAGGCTAATGGGAGAATTAAGAGACAATATTAACAAAAAAATTGACATCTAGATAAGTGTGTCTCAGGTATAGAAGACTGCCCACAAGTTGTCAATAAAAGTCCAAATTTAAACTATAGGAATCTTATATATAAGATACAAAATAAAACCTAACTAAAATAGAGTGGGGATAGGATCTTCAATTGGCCATGTCAAATTGATGAAAAGAGTCTCATTCATACTTCTATTAAATAATGAAATACATATTGACCTTCTAAGTCACCCATATCTTTCACATAACTCATAAAGATATTACATAGGGTTTATGCACCTATATTGTGTTGAGTTCCTTGAGGCAAGCCTATGTATCGATGCTTCCCATCCATACCTATGCTTAAAGTAGTCATCATAGATATGAAAATAAACTAAGTGCTAACTCATGATCATAAGGATTTTCTAATGCATGCCCCATGTAGGAACCCTCCATCACATAAGCATAAATGGTGCACATGTTCAAAAGTGTTAATCTCTCAACCTCCATATAAAAAAGGGAGAGTGGCACAAGAGTAATTCTATTCCACTTTTGTGTTATTATAAATTTTCATATTTTGATATATGATGTGCACATATTATTTTATCAAATAACATGGGTCCCAATATAAATCAAAAATCGAAGATGTTGGGATCAAAAAGGCTCAGGTACCAATAGTTAAAGCCTAGTTCTAATAAGACTTGTTAGGAAATAAAATATCCTACATGTGAAAGTAAAGTTTTGTAATTAAAACAAGATACATAAATCATAAAATAAGATATAAAAACATGATACACAATATTTACATAGAAACCCTGTTAAACTAGCTAGGGAAAACCCATGAGGCAAAGGCAACATACAGACTTCATATTCATCAACAAAATTCTCTATACAACATTAACTCCTATCATAGAATCCTTTATAGTGCTTAATAGCATGAAAGTGAACCAAGATTGTATCCAAGCCTTATAGGATCCAACCTCTAAGTTTTAACATGCAACTCCATCATTATTCTAATAACCATAACATCTAAAGTGAGATCCAAATCATCAACCTTCATCTCTATGAGCTGAGCTAACAAGCATCCAAGATATAACTAAGTGAGCTAAGATAACATAACCTTTTAGGCTCTAACTTCTAACCTCAAGGATCTTCATGATTCTAACAATATACGTGAGCCATGCTATCATTTAAGCCTTAAAATCTCTAACCACCTAAGCATGAATGATGATTATAACCCAAGCATCTAGGCTAGCTAAGATTATATGCCTTATAAGCTCCAAATTTCAATAATTATTCAAGAGTGAATAGCCCCAATGGGATTCTCATAAAAATAAAGGAAAATGCAATGTTTTATATTATATTTCATGAGAGAAAGAGGGAGAAATGTGTAATAGTCCATTATAAATTAGACCCAAACATTAGTGGGGTGTCATGTGATATCCAAAGGTGTTTCTCACCATGTGTAAAAGTATCCAAATCATCTTCACTTTTGACAAGAACATGTGCCACCTCCATATGTCCCTAAAACTTTCTCCCCACTTTCACAAGTGATTCCAAACACACAATAGTGTTATTCTTGTCTCCATCTCCAAGTGTCAACAAAGTAGATGCTCTACTCTAGATAACATCCAAGACACCCCATGTGACTCCTATAGTTTCTCCCCACTCACACGTGTGAGGACAATCTAAAATAATGTTCATCTTATCTTCTTATTCTATGTGACCACACAAGTCCAAAAGGTGTTTCAATCACCTTTCAACTTTCTCTAGACATGTGAATCATGGTTCCCCTTAAAAATTTGGCCTATGCATGACCTCTTGTCTTTTATATGACATAGTAAACCCATGTGACTTACCAAGGACAAAACTCATTTCTTCTAGTGGAGTACTATGCCTCACAAATATCACATCATCTTGACCACATCTTTGGACCCTCCATGGGCCCACAACTACATCACCTTCCTACCACATCACTTGCATGCTAACTTAGTTTCACACTCACATGTCACATCAGTTGCATGCGATGTCACCATGAATAGTGGTGGTGAATAGTGATTTTGAATAATGACTTCACACCCAATAATCTCCCACTTGAAATCATATGCACATGACTTTACCAAACTTGTGTCTTCTACCAACCAGATACCATCTAGATGTCATCAATACCAATGCCCATTATAGCTCCAAAACAAACCCAATATAAGTTTTATGCACAAAAAAACTTCTCTACGCTGACTAACTTTATCAACATCTACTCCTCAAAAATAAATTATAGCAACTTGAAGTGACTCACACTTCACCATAGACCCATCTTTCATCCAAGGATCCTATCATGAATTTCTCACTACTCCCACTACTTGGAAGTATCTGGTCTAGTTCACACCATAGATTTATTAAAGATTTCCTACTTCCAATGAATATGATACATGAGACATCTATGTGTTCTCTTCCTCTATTCTAAGACAATTCAAAATATATCTTAAGAAATTAGATACTTTAACATTATTAATTTCATGTCTACTATGTTTATCCATATTTGGTTTTCTCCTTCATATCATCCTATTCACCTAAGCCATCTCACCATTGATCATGTTGGGTCCTGCAACCAACATGCCATATAAACACAACATCATCTTCTGTTAAACCTTGGCTCTCCATGAATGTATTCTTATACCACATCATCATGCCTTCTTAAACTCATATAGTCTTCAATTATACAAACCAACAAATCTTTGCCTCATCCTCATAACCTCCTAGCTACTCTATCTCATCATAATACCACCATATAAGAATGATGCTTTCACATCCATTTATAACAATAGCAACAAGTTCACACCACACTCTTGATAGTATTTATCAATAGGAAAGAAAAACCATAGAATTAAATCACATGACTCCTCCATATGTATCACACCTCTACCCACCATGATCAACATGGTACTCATCCTTAGTTCTTGGGAAGTTGTCACACTACTCAGTGCATCACTACTACCAAGTTTTCAAGCCCTAAAGATATATTCCAACTACATTTTTCTCTATTTCATGTCACACACATGACCTTATCCTTACATGGAACCTCAAGTATCTTATTATTCTCCGTCCATACTATACTACTTCAAATAATAGAAAATAAGAACACATAGAATTCAACACATGACTTATACATGTAAAATACCACTACCCACCATGCTCAACATGGTACCCATCCATAGTTTTTGGGAATTAATTATGTTATTTAGTGCATCACTACACATACCATTTGTTTGAGCCCCAAAGATACAGTCAAGTTGCATCCTACTCTACAATATGTCAAACACATAGCATTTTCCATCCATGAAACCTTAGGTCATATTTATTCTTATCCATCCACTACTACAAGAAGCATCGGTTTAGGTTTCTTTTACCTTCTCTATATATAATTTATTTATCCTCTTAGACAATACATTATGGTAGTAAGATCCCAGAACTTATATCTCCATCTCTAGCCAAGAAACTCTATATATATCAATGGGTTTTATCTTGCTCCACAAGTTGTATAGCTACTTCTTCATTATGAACATTGTGTTGGTGTTGATCCATCTACTATAGATTTTTAGCTTCTTTTCCATTTATCCATCTCCATCTTCATATTATATAGATATAAATACTTATCATGCAAATTTATTTTTATTTGATTTTTTAATATCTTTGTCTTTCCACCTATAGCTCCCACTTATACAAACCATCTAATAACCATGGCTTTGATAACATTTGTTGGGATCAACAAGGCTTAGGTACCAACAGTTAAAGCCTAGATCTAATACCACTTATTAGGAAATAAAATATCCTACATGTGCAAGTAAAAATTTGGAATTAAAATAAGATACAAAAAAAACATAAAATAGGAGAGAGAAACACATTACACAAGATATACATGGAAACCTTTCTAAACCAACTCGAGAAAAACCATGAGGAAAATGTAGCATCTAGACTTCACAGTCATCAACAAAACTCTCTGTAAAACATCATCTCCTCTTAACAACTCCTTTATAATGCATACTAGGACTCAAGTGAGCCAGGATTGTAACAAAGAATTACATGCTAGAACCTCTAAACCATAACATACAACTCCATCATGACGCTAACAACCATAACATCCAAGGTGAGCTCCAAATAATTAACCTCCATCTCCATGATCTAAGACAACAAACCTCTAAGATCCAACTAGGTGAGCTAAGATAACATAGCCTTTTAGGCTCTAACCTTTAACATCAAAGATATCCATGATTCTAATAACCTAGGTGAGCCATGCTCACATATAAGCCTTACAAGCTCTAACCACATAACCATGAATGATGCTTACAATCCAAGCATCTATTGAGCAAAGATTATATGCCACCTAAGCATGAATAATGATTAAAATCCAAGTATCTAGGTGAGCTTATATTCTATGTCTTCCAAGATACAACCTTCAATAATGATCCAAGAGTGGATATCCCCTATGGGCTTCTCACAAAATCAAAGAAGAATACAATGTTTTATAGTATTTTACATGAGAAGGGGGGAAAGAAACACATAGTGGACCCTTAGAAATTTGACCCACATATGAGTGGGGTGTCATATGATATCCAACTATGTTTATCACCATGTTAAAAAGTATTCAAATCATCTTCATTTTAGATAAGAACATGTGCCACCTCTATGTGGCCCCAAAACTTGCTCCCCACTTCCACAAGTGAGTCCAAACAATCAATAGTGTTCTTCTTGTCTTCATCTCCAAGGGTCAACAAAGTAGATGATCTACATTAGACAAGATATAATACACCCCATATGAATCCTAAAATTTCTATCAATTCACACATGTGAGTATAATCTACACTAATGTTCATCTTGTCTTATTTTTCTATGTGACCAGACAATTCCAAAAGGTGTTACAATCACCTTTTGATTTTCTCTACACATGTAAATCATGGGTCCCCTTACAAATTCAACCCATATTCTTGTCTTTTCCATGACATGAAAAATCCATGTGACTCAACAAGGATAAAACCAATGTCTTTTAGTGGATGACTATACCCCACACCTATCACATCATCCTAATCACATCTTAGGACCCTCCATGGGTCCTCTACCACATCACCTTCCTACCATATCACCTACATGACACATCACATACATGATAACTCATTTTCACACCATCATGGTACATCACCTACATGCCATATCACTATTAATACTTATAGTGAATAGCTACGATGAATAGTGGCTTCACACCTAATATAAAATTACCAAAAGGGGCCATGGTAATAAAGGGTTAAAATTCATGCACCCCATAGAGGAATTATACATTTGCAATGATTTCCACCTCACAACTCACTACACAGTCTAACTATGTATCCCTCAATGTGAAGATATTCCTAAAAAGGTGTAAGGTAATACTTCCCATTATAGTCACAACAATGACATGGTAGTTTAAGAGAAACTTGCACTTTGATTGAAAAATGGAAACAAAATATAAAGGTGTAATTAAAAAGAGGTTGAATTATGTTCGAGGCCTTATTAGACAAGTAAATGTAGAAGTGGCTATAAAATTTTAAAATATGAATACATGCTTCCCTTTTGATTATTCCATAGATCTTCCTTTATCATACATGCACATGGATCCATAATAATCTTGCCACCAACTGCCAAATCCAAATGAGTAAGTATAATTTAAGAAGGATGGATGTGGAACCACAATATAATTAAGAGACTATATCTACCACCTTAAGGGGCACATTAATTATAAATGGCTTGATCCATATAAGGTCTTGTTCTTCATTTTAAAAGGGTCAACATTTTTAGGCAACCTCATGCTACCAAAATTTTCCTTCCAAGAGTAATTCTATTGGTTAGACCTTACATGTTAATGAGAATTAAGTTCACCACTCTCTATTATTCTTACACTCTATGTGTCATTTGTGTTTATTGATCTCTTTTATGGGTAACATCTACCCCTCTCATTATTTTCCATTCCAATATCCCCTATGTGGAACTTATAACTCACAAGTCATTTTTGATAATCATAAAATTTTGTATAGACATTGTCTATTGATTATTCATCATCCCTCTCAATATTATGCTACATTCTTGTGACTCTATGTGAAATACATATTCATTCAGAGTGTCCTTGGTGGATTCTATGTGATAGCATCTCATTCTTAGATGTTTTTAGTGTGTCCATGAAAATAGGAGTGCTCTCTCTATTCTTGGTGTATCACCTTTTATTTTCAGTTAAATTCTTACCTTTTCCCTCCCTTTTCCCTCAAAATCTTAGATTCAGATTAGTGGTATAATTTCCTTTATACTCTTTAGATCTATGTACTAGTCATAAACTAGTTTCTCTTAGAACAGAAGGAATTTGGTATTCTCTAGAGGCTCATCCCAAAGGGTGCAAGAGTCCCACACCTTGGGTACATTTCAATATTTGTAATGTGACAACAAATGCCCAACACATGTAGGTTAGTAACAACAACACTTACATTCACAATGTTGAATGTCAAATGCTTTTATACCTTCCATAAGCTATTCTACTCTATGCCCTACCATAAAACATCAAATACTATGGACCATCCATAGATTCATGTTTTACTTGACAAAAAATTTGGCATGCTTGGTGGGAACACTTTAAAGAAAGAGACAGGGAATCAATGTTACACTTAGTTAACAAGTGTTTGAGACACTCGATAAGATCACTTGGTGACTTCAATAAATTTTGATTCATAAAGATCATCCCCTATATACACACCAAGATAAATGAGATCTTCCATAAAGGGTATTGATTTCCATTTATTTGAGCTTTTAGTACCCTATAGAAGAAGAAGCCTAAGAACATCTTCATCCCCTATTAGGAGAATGAATAGTTCAAAGAAATCTCCCCTAGAGCTTAGTATACACCCCAATTTGGAAGGTTTCTCACACCTAGGGGAGAATTTTCCCTTTCATAGTCATGGTTACACAAAGGAACCAACTATTTATACCTTTCAATGATTAAATTTTGTTGATTATTACCTAATATGATGACATTCCAATCGCATACCTAAAACTTTTATCCTCTTTTAATGGAAAAAATGTTGCTTCCCATATGGAGCATATTTAAGATATTGTAAATATATAATTAGTGCACCATGTCACTCAAGATAATGTTATAGTTAGGCTACTTGCCACTTCTTTCAAAGGCAAAGCAATTTATTGGTATCAAGGTTTGAGACCCAATTCTATTAATAATTGGGATAAACTTAAGGAGGAACTATGTAATCAATTTAAGGAGTGAAGCGACCATTTATTCATAATAGATCAACTCAAAAATATAAAGTGATCCCCATATGAGATGATGGTTGATTTCAACTTTAGGTTATATAGAGTTTGGGATAGGATCCCACCCTTATGTAATCCATCCCCCAACACTACATTTTAAATATTTTGAAATATCTTAACATTGATATAATTATGATGATTTAATCCATGGGAGGTGCATTAATAATTTATGCCTATGAATTTTATGTGTGCACATCAAATTATTTTATCCAAGTAGGGAAAATTACACCTAGACCCCCTATGCCCCTATTCGTATAACATCCTCCTAGCCAACTAGTTGTGTATCACCTTTCCCCATTGTAATAAACCCACCAACTTATTTTTTTTATACTAATGAATTGCATGACATTAAACAAACACTTTAAAGCTTTGGAAATAAGCTTGTCACCCTCAAAATGTAGTAAGTGCAGTATCCTAAACCTCATCAACTATTCACTTAATAATACCAGTCTATCAAAACTCCTTACCAAGTTAGAACAAAAACAAAAAATCATCTCACATATAATAAATTACCTTATGTACAAAATTTTGATGCTACTAACACCTCTAGAGCTCTTATACCCATGAAAAATAATCTTGTGTAGGATCTTGAATGGTGTTTCGTATATATTCAATTGCATAATAAATATTTTTGTGCAAATAGATTCATGAACCAAGATCTCATGGTGAAAATTTTATATCAACTTTAAGGACCTACAAATACCATAGCTCTACATGAAGAATAAATTCAAGCACTAGTGTAGAAATAGGATGGATCTACTCTTAATAATTGGAATAAGGATGAGTTAAATTACATAAATTAGAGTGGTGCATCAAGTGGATGAAGTACCCCAGTTGATTTCAATACAAGTTTCAAAAGGAGAGAGATAGATGAGGCATTACCAATGTTAGCACCCTCACCTCCAACACCCTAGATCATGTGCATAGGTAAGAAAATAGGATGCTTATTTTCAACCTTAAGTGTGCACAAAATATGTTACATAAAGAAAAGAGGCTAATATTCAAAAACCACAGCCAAAGGGATCCCAAATTCCCTTTAACATATTTGAATATAATAAAAAATGAGGATCAATATAACTATGTGGGATGCTCTTTCCATTCCTTCTCAAAGAAATTTTCTACAAGACACTTTGAAAATTTTTCAAGCATACAGGACATCGCAGCTTATGCCTTCTATCTCTACGAGTCTATGTCAACCCAAAGTGGAGGAAAGTAAAATGTATGGTATCACCAAGCCACCCCTATTATATATTTCCTTGATTATTGGCCAAAAACTAGTACATAATTACATGATCAACTCAATTGCAAGAAGCTCGGTGATACCAAATCAGATCACATATATGCTCAAAATTATGTATTCCCTTATTTCAAATGGAGTGGTCTAGTAGGATGAAAAAATCATCAAGACCATGGAAATAATCAATGATTTGAATCTTACACTACATTCATGCATGAGTATTTCAATTGTGTTGGGTATCACAGTCATTGACTTGCCTCCCTACTTCACCATCTACCTCTCCTAAGACTTCATGGTAAATATGGGTAGATATTTATCTTCAGACTAGTTGCATATGTTTCTCAGAACTAGCTATGGGACTAAGGTAACCATAATGGCTAAATCCATATTCAAAATTCATGTTGAACCATACTATCCTAACCCAATTGAATTAAACTGCATAATGTTTGAACAGGAGGAGAATCTGATTCTCCATGAAGCCACAACACCACTTGAAGAGATCTCAAATGATTTGTTGGATGAATAAGCACATGAACATTATAAGTTTAAATCATATGACAGTGTGGAGGAGACTAGAATATGTATGTACTACATCCTAGAGGAGGATTTCATCCTACCTGAGCTTGTAAAGGCATGGAAAAACCATGAAGGTACATAGAAATTATACTTTGATGGTTCCTAGAGTAAAAATTACATTATAGAAGGTAAAAATTTTATCTTCCCTCAAAATGAGAATTATTTACACACCTTTAAGTTTTAATTTGGTTTCACTAACAATTATACAAAATATGAGGCACTAATCCAAAGTCTCCAACTTGTAGAAAAGAAAGGAATCAAGGCACTATATGCATTTGTTAATAGTGAACTAGTTGTTAACTAGGTTAGATCATATAGCATGACCAAGAATAGCTTGATGAATGCTTACAAGCATAGAGTGTGGGATATGATTGAAGGCTTCAATGAATTAAATATTATTTACATACAAATATTGTATAATATTGATGTGTATAGACTCATAATTTTAAGTGCACATTATGACATCTTACGTGACATAAGGAAGAATTTTGAGTAGCTTTTGAATCTCATGATCGGACTAGAACTCCGTGATAATGTAGATAATTGGTAGGTGTTTCAAAATGATGAGCATATTATCAACTTCCTATTGGATCAGGTAGTATTCTACACCAAGAACCAAGCATAACTACAAGCCCAATGTGAAGATCAAGTTGTCCAATTAAAATGAAAAAACCTTCTAAAATGGTTAATTACCCTAGAGAGACTTTTAAATGTTGATGACCAGCTCAAAAAAGAGAGGCAAAGCATGATAACAAAGGAGTTGGTATGTACACAAGTAAACATTTATGAAGGAAAGGTCCTAAAATTTGGCAAGGTGTGCTCGCTACCAAAAATTAAGAGATTTATTGAACTCAGTAAGAAATATAATGCTATATTTTCTTATAGATATAAAGACCTAAGTGGCTTTGATCTAGGCTTAGCATACAACACAATTGAGCTCAACCCTAATGTGCAACTAGTATAGAAAAATTAAAGACCTATCAACCCAAATCTTGAACCACTAATGATAAATGATCTCTCAAATCTAATTAAATATGATATAATACTCCAAATTAAACACTCTTTGTGGGTTTCCAACTTGGTTCAATTGTGAAATAAGAATGGGTAAATCCATTTCTATGTAGACTTTAGAAACATAAACAAAGACTCCCTTAATGATCACTATCCTCTCCTACCAATGGAGAAAATATTAGAAATAGTTGTAAGCATATAAATATTATCATTACTATATGGTTACTTCAGATACAACTATATTCATATGCAAGAGCAAGATCACTATAATACACCATTAACCACTAAGTGGGGAACCTTCACATACCAAAATATGCCTTTTGGTTTGACAAATGTAGGAGTAGCCTTTTAAAGGGCCATATATATGGCATTTAATTAAGTCAACAACAAGATCATCTTATTTTATCTTGATGACATAATTATTTTCTATAAGCATGTAGAAGATCACATAAGCCATTTGGAGAAAGTATTTAAAAGGTGTTGGTAGATTGGAATATCTCTAAACCCTAGAAAGTGTATCATCATAGATCATGAAGGTTTTATATTGGGTAATGTTGTTTCCAAAGAGGATATCATGATAAATATAGAGTGATTCAAAAATATTTCATCACTCCCTCTTCTAAGTCACAAGAAGAGTCTCTAGAGCTTCTTCGAAAGAATAGACTTTGTTAGGAGATTCAAGCTTGATTTTTATACCCTAACCAAACCCATCACTACAATGCTCAAGAAGAATGTTGCATTCAGCTAGACACATGAAGGCAAGTACAATTTTTAATCCATTAAGTATGGAATCATAAAATATCTTATCTTAATCAAGCTATATTATAGAAAGGATTTTATCCTTTATGCATTTGGTGGGGTTGAAGCCAGCTCAACCATTCTTATGCAGCAAAACAATGATCATTTGGAGAAGCCAATTACCTTCTTCAACTATGCAATGAAGGATTATGATTTATGTTATAACTTCCTATAAAATCACATCCTTATAGTTTTGAGATTACTTAATAATTTTAGCATATGCTATCCAATAATAAAGTATGACTCATGATTGTACATGAAAGTATAAAAGACTTCTTACTCAATAAGGAAATCAATGAAAAGAGAATTGATTAGGTCACAAAAGTGATGGAATATGATTTATACATCCAAGTCACCAATATTGTGAGAGGAAAATGGATATTTGAACAATTGGTGGATAGTGTGAAAGATGAAAACAACATAGTTCTCACATCATCCGAAGACCAATCAAAACATCAGAGCATGCCAATATGTTTGACCATAAATATGAAGCCCATATTTTATCATAACATATAATCCCCTACCATAATTAAATCTAAGCATAGGAATTAAATCTATAGTCCATCCCTTATATACTCATTAGTGGTGCACTATTTAGAAGAGACATTAATGGACTACTCTTGAGATGCATGGAATTGGACTAGGTGTGTAAAATTATCCAAGAATTTCATAATGCTCCTGTAAGAGGATATTTTCACCCAATACCACTAGCATAAAGATTATATGGGTTGAATATTATTAGATAATTATATTTAAATATAAGCATGCATATATGCGAGGTTGCAAGAAGTACACATTTTTTGTAAGAAAGTATAAATTGGTAGCCTTCCCCTTGTACCCAATTCAAGCTAATTAGACTTTTATATAATGGGGCCTATAATTCATAGGCATGATCAACCTATCATTAGGAAATGGGAATAAATGGATCCTCATAGCCATAAACTATTTCATGAGATGGATGGAAGTAGTAGTGCTCAATGAGGCTAATGAGACATCCATCTTGAACTTTTATGAATGCATTATAGCAAGATTTGGTATCCTCGCCACCAGCATAGATGATAATGTGTTGGCCTTCCTTAGAACTAATATCAATAAATGGACCATAAAATATAGCCTCCACCTAAATACCTTATTAAATTATTACCCTCAAGGTAATGGTTTGGCCAAGTCTATGAATAATAATTTCATTTGCATTATAAAGAGAACCATGGAGGATAATCAGTGAGCTTGGCATACTAAGTTCAAGACCACCCTTTAGGCTGATCGAGTCACACCCAGAAGAGTGTTGAGAAAATCTCCCTTCGTGTTAGTTTATGGAAGAGAGGAAAGATTGCCCATAGTTCTCAATTTACCTTCATTGGAACTCACCCATCTATTGAAGTTGACTGAAAGTGATCCCATCACACTAAGATTAGAAAAGATAATGGAGATCAAAGAGACTAGACTACAAGTTACACATGCTATGGAACTTTAATAGGCCCCAAAAAATAGGAAATTGTATAGAAGAGCCATTGATATAAGTTTCCAAGAAGGATATTTAATGCTCAAATAGGGTGGAGAAAAGTAAAAGCTATAAGGCGTACTAAATTTGATGCGATATGGAATGGTCCATTTACCATAACCATTTGTAAGCAATCCAATGTTTTCCACTTTGATAAATTTAATGGAGAAGAACCACTTATCCAAGTCAATGGGATCCATCTCAAGCATTATCTTTGGTGATTCATACATAATTTGTAAATAAGTAGATTAGATGTTTTACATTTCCCTAAGTTCCTTTTGTACATTGTTTTAGGATAAATTTTATTTCCTCCAAGCACTTATGCATAATGTTTTGTGTAGCTTAGAAATTTTATTCTAAATTCATTTAGCACATTTTTTTTATTTTTTAAAGAGGATCTTATCTTATTGCAAAGCTAGGAATACACAACCAATGCCTTTAAGGACAAGATGACTAGATGTTCTAATGACTCTGTGCCCAATGGATTGCTTTAAAGGCTATTGGATTCCTACTTAGCAAGCAAGCATCCTATAGAAGTTTCCAAAAGTGTTGATCTTATAGGTCATCACTATCTTATGCATAATACATAAATATATTATATAGGGTTTACATACCTATGAAGTTTTGAGTTCTTTGAGGTAAGCCTACACCCCAACACTTCCAATTCATTCTCATGCTTAAATAAATCATCACAGATACATGAATTAAATAAGAGTTGATTCATGATCATAATTATTTTATAATGTGCACCCCATAAAAAAAACCTCCATCACACAAGCATAAATGGTGCATAGGCTCAAAGGAAATAAGCTTTTAGCCTTCATATAACACAGGGAGAGGTATGCAAGAATTAATTCAATTCAACTTCTATGCTTCCATAAATTATATAATGTCATCTATGATATGAACATGATATTTTTATAACTGATAAGGACCTTGGTATAAATTAAAAACTATATACGACTACCAAAAGGGAACTTGGCAAAAAAAGGTTAAAATTTATGCAACCCATAGAGCACTTCTATAACTACAACACTTTCAAACTAGTAGTTTGTTGGGAAGTCTAACTACTCATCCCTTAGTTTGTATATATTCCTAAAAATTCATCAAGTAATGTTTCTCATCAGATACATAGAAATGACATGGTATTTCAATAAAAACCCATGTACTAACTAAAAAATGAAAAAGGGGCAGTTGAAAAGTAGTTGAGTAGAATTCAAGGCCTTATCAGATAAATAAATGTAAAATTAGGTATGAGACATCAAAATATGATCACACACCACCCCTCTAACTATTATAGAGATATTCCATTCTTAAACATGCACATGGATCCAAAATAACCCTACCACCAACTCCCCAATCCAAATCACTAGGTAGAATTTAAGAAGCATGGATATGGTGCTACAATAAAATTAAGACACTATATCTACTACCCCAAGGGGAACATTAATTGTAAAATGTTTGATCCATATAAGGTCTTTTTATTCATTTTAAAAGGGTGAACATTTTTAGGCAACCTCACACAACGAAAATTTTCCCTCAAAAGTAGTCTTATTTGTTATACCTTGCATGTTAATGAGAACTGAGTTCACCTCCCTCTATTATTATTAAACTCCATGTGTTATTTTTTTAAAATATTTTTCATATGGGTAAAATTCATCCCTATCATCATTATACATTCCCATAACCTCTATATGGAACTTGGAAAGTACTTACAGGTCATGTTTGGTGCGTATACAAGACTATGTAGACATTATTTATGGATCATTCATCATCCCTCTTAGTGTTGCATTTGTTTCCCACGCCTCTATGAAAAATAATTATGCATTTTCAATGTCCTTGGTGGAGTCTATGTGATAACATCTCATTCTTAAATATTTGTAATGTTTCCACGGTAGTAAGACTGTCCCCTCTATTCTTGGTGTATCGCCTTTTATTTTTAGGTAAATTATTACCTTCTCAATCCATTTTACCCTTGAAATATTAGGTTTAGATTAGTGGTATTTTTTTTTTCTAATCTTTAGATATGCATGATGATCCTAAACTAGGTGTACTTAGAATAGAAGGAATATGGCCTTCTCTAGAGGCTCCCCCCAAGAAGTGTAAGGATCCTACAGCTTGCAGACAATCACATCATTATGATGAGATAACCTATGCCCCACATGCACAGGTGAGTGATAACACTTCCACATTAAGTGTCAAATGATTTTGTGCCTTGTGAAAGGTAATTTCACTCTATAACCTACAGCAAAACCTCCCATTTCATTAACCATCGTTGGGTACACATTTTAAATTACAAAAGTACCCACATAAGAATGATGAATATGAAGGTTAATAAAATAGTTCATAATTGTTAAATCAATCATGTCAAAGTGATCTATAAATTTTTGTTTGACATCATGAATCATGGGTTATGAACAACCTATGATAATAATATCATCAACATAGAGGAATGATATTAGAATATTAACCCCATACTTATGAATGTAGACATTATGGTCAATATTACAATGACTGAAACTGTAACTGTAATAAGGAAATTATCCATATAGGCATACCTATCTTAAGGAGCTTATTTTATATTTTAGATATAATGATGAAGTTTGCAAATAATTGAAAAAAAAATCGCAAAGCTTAGAGGTTGCTCCATATAGATCTCCTCTTGAAGATCACCATGTAAAAAATCACCATTCACATCCATATGGTATGTTGACCAATGATGTTTCATGGTGAAAGAGAGGATAATATGAATAAATAATCCATTTTTAAAATAGGGGAATTTTTTTTAAAGTATTCACATCCTACAAGAAAGTGTGCATTCTACTTAACTGATCGATATGTTATATATTTGGTCTTATAGACCCATTTATATATTACATGTTTTATTCCCTTAAGAAGAGGAATAATCTCCCATGTATTTTTATTCATCAATGAATAATATTTCTCATTGATAATAACATCCCACTCTAGTTTTCTTGATCCTTATAAAAACTACTAGATCATCTAAAATGGCATGGCTCACAACATTTATAATATATGTATGTGTTGAGGTGCGTAAAGGATTATAAGGGTACCTTAAAAAAATCAACTAATTTAAAAGTATAATAATCCCACTTGAGCACATAAGTTTGGTGATTGGTGGTGGTGTATGAACAATAGGAAAAATTTATACAACTTCTTTGTTGAGTTCAACATCAAAAATTATTTCTTTAGATGTAAAATAAGGAGAATAAATAAATGAAATAATAGAAGTGTATTTTGGTAATATATGGATAAATTTCTCATCAAGATTGACATCTTTCTAAAATAGGACATCAAGACTAACTTGGTTAAATAGATGATAAGAATTTACATCATCATAATGACCAATAAAGATTTTTACTCTTATTCTCCATATATTTATGTTTTTCATCATGAACAAATTCACATTTTGTACTTCCAAACACATGAAACCTAGAAACATCATGGTTGATCCATGAACAAGCATATTCAGATGCCATATTATAGATTTCCTTGTTAAGAATTCAATTTTTGATATAATTAGCATAATTAACAACTTCTTACCATAATGCAGAAGCCATGTTCTTGGAAATAAGCATAAAATTTTCCATTTCCTTTAGTTTTATGTTATTTCTCTCAACAACACCATGTTACTAATTATAGGGAATAATAAATTGATGTAAGATGACATGTTCAACACAAATTTCTTAGAATGTTTTACTCACATACTTCTACACCATTATAATTTTGAGCTTATTGAGAGGAAGTGATGATTTTTCCCTAACAAATTACTTAATCAATATTAGATCACAATAGAATTACTTGAATTAATTGCATTGAATTTCCATCAAATATATATAATTATTTTATGGGTACAACATATTATATTTAGCTCCTTATATTTAAGAAGGTAACTTATTATCTAAGGTGAATATTATTATAGAGTTAGCACCCCACTTAACCAAACTAGAAACTAACATAGATGTTTTAATAATACCAATTAAAACATTATTTAAAATATATTATGATTAAATTAATTATTATAGCCCTCATTCCTTAATTCATCATAGTGTTGAGGGTACAAGAAAGATAATTTATCAATCACTCAAACTTGTCACATGAAAGTTACTTTGTGAAATCATATTTAAATCAATATTAATTTTTGCATTACTAAATCTTTATGTTTTGATTCTAAACATGTTCACATAGTAAATGCATATTAAATTAAATGTGTTTCATGCACTTATGAAACACCAAGTTATGAACAAGTTATACAACACCCTAGATATCACAATATATAATTGTATATTGAACTTATATTACTTAAATTCCTATAAGAATGAAACGTAACCATACCACTTCACATAAATATTCATTTTTAATGTGATATTCTAATTCTATTAAATAATATGAAACACAATTATATTTATTATTCTTCCATGACATTTTACAAATCTCAAATAGAATAAAAATCTAGAAGTGAATTTTCAGTCATCAATAGAACCTATGTATTCTTTGTTTATGATTATCATTAAGAATAAATTTTCATTATTTTTGTACACTAGACCATATTCCATTGTTTTTAATATTTTCTTAGCTACTTTATAGTGGCTTACTTCATGATCTTGCATGAAGAAAGAAAGAAAGATAAAAACATAGTTTATATCTAACTTAGTTTAGGTGAGATATATGATACTTCTAATCAACTGTCAATAGAGAGTGGCATCTATCGGTGGTAATGGATATACATGAGATAGTTGAATCATTATCTCCATAGGTGTGGCCATTATATTATAATCCATTATTTAAAACTTTTTAAGAAATATCTTGGTAAATTTTGTTTATGAAACAAAGATAATGTGACCTATTTTCCAAACTTCTAGTGAAAGATAATAGTTTAATATAATGAGATATATCATGTCAAATTATCACTTAATATAATTCTTTGTAACATCAATCATCTTAACTAACATGTTAATGATGAATAGATCATCAATGTAAACATTGAGTGTAATAATATCCACCCTTTTTGTTTGAGGTGTATATTGCGAACATATGGATTAATTTTGAATCCATGTTGTATTATATGTTCGTCTATTTTTATATATCAGGTTGTGGGAGCCTATTTGAGACCATAAAATGACTGATAAATCTTAATTTTTTATTTTCCTAACCATGTTTGACATATCCTTTTGTTTGGGTCACATATACTTCTTCATATATATCTACATCCAATAAATCACATTTGACATCCATATAATTAAAATTCCATCCAAACTGTGTAGCCATAATAAATATCATTCATATTATTTTAATCTTGGTTATGGTATCAAAAGACTCCTAATAGTTAATGTATTATTTTTTAGCATGGCCCTCTACTATGAGTCTCACCTTGCAGTTATATATGCTTCCATATTCATTATACTTAGTCTTAAATATTTATTTGTATCCAATGAGATTATTCCCTTGTGGAAGATCAACAAACTACCAATTATTATGCTTCATCAATGATTGATATTTTGTATCCATGGCATCTTTCCTAGATTTTGATTGTTCATCTTCTCTTACTAAGATGGATCAATTATTTTTTTATCTATGCTCTCTAGGGACATGTTTACCTTTTTTTGAGTCATGATGTGAGTCCCCAATCTTGAACTATATGTGTCAGGACATCTATCTCATTTATCATATCATATTGTACTCCTATACCATTTTGGCATACATTGAGTAGTAGGTGGTGATACTGCAGGTCTAAGTTGATCATCATCAATATCTTCACCACTATCACTATATTTAAAATTTATAGGTTTGATGATTTTATAATATTCATATGTGAAAATTATACTATTTCCACTCTATTCATCAAAAAAACATCCCTACTGATGAGAACTTTCATAGTTTATGAGTGAAATCGACAATATGACTTTGAATATTTATTGTACCCCATAAAAAATAATTCCTTGACATTTTTATCAGATTTATTTATTTTAATTTTTAGGACATGCATGTATGAATTGAATTTAAAAACTATAAGATGTGAAACTTTCAGTTTTTTCTTAGTCCAAGACTCACATGGTGTGATCCCATAAAGAGCTTTGATGGGTGACATGTTTAGCAGGTAGACCATTGTGTGACATGGTTCTTCCTAAAATGAATGATATAGTTTTACTTCCTCAACCATGCTATGAAGCACCTATAAAATTAAAATATTATGTAATTCTGAAAGGCCATTCTATACTTGTGTATATGGAGTATTGTAATGAAATGACTTATATGTTTATAATAATGGAATGATTATCAAACAATTAAAAGAAACATAATCATATCCACAATATAATTGACAAAAAAAGTATAATATTTGAGAATAATGACTAAGATTATTCAATAGGACAACCTCCACAATAATGTAATATGATAATAATTAATAATATGATAATAAAATAATAACCACCACATCTTATATATACTCTACTTATCCATGGTTATTACATATGCCAAGCATACCAATAACATAAATAAATGCAATAAAATAATATGAAAAGTATGTAAGCCACAAGTTAGCCACACATATAACTAGAGGCACTGTATGTTAAGGGTGTAACATGCCCCTCCCCTTTAAAATGGTGTTTCCCTCAATGTTGAATCCACACTAGACATTGTTGTAGAAATATTAATCCTCCCATGTTGCATATTCATTATTTATACTCTTCCACTTGATCAAATACTCCTTAATATCTTATTTTTAGCCTTTTGTATATGTCTGAAGGATATCCTTAGGTTACAAAATGACTCTACCTTATTTATCCAATTTAGGTAAATTATTACGGGTATAAAATTTTTATTTAATGACCATATTCATGTAGTATATATGAAATACATGATGTGTGTGAGTGGATTAGGGTAACTCTAGATTATATGCCATATTGTCAACTTTTTCCAAGATTTGATAAGAGCCATAATACTTAGGATAAATTTTGTTATCCTTTTTATATTTTTTCAAAGAAATATTATTTATATGGATATAATCACATTAATACCCAATCATCAATATAAAAATTCATCTTACTATAGTTTTGATCATATTTTTGCTTCATTTTATTTTGTTTTATTACTAGATTCTCCCTTTATCTAGCTAGTACCTCCTGTTGATGTTGAATGTGTTCCTCAACAACTTGAAATTTTGGTTTCACCTTCAAAAATGAAGTGATGGATGGGAGGTGATATCCATAAATTTATATAGAGGGAGACATTCTATAAGAGGTATGGAAGGAACTGTTGTACCACCTTTCTATTAGTAACAACCAATGGATCCAACATTCATGTTTATCTAATGCAAAAAAATTAATATACCCTTCTAGGAATTTTTTGACAAATTATATTTTCCCATATAATTGAGGATGATAAGATGAGATATGATCTAATTAGGTACCCAAAGTTAAAAATAACTCAGTCCAAAATTTACTAGCAAAGATATAATCATGGTCATTGATCATTATTTTGGGGGTACTATGCAACTTTTAAACTATATTGAGAAAAGTAGTAACTACTGTACTAGATACAAATGGTTTCGATAAATTAAAAAATGAGAACATTTGGTGGTCATGTCCACAACTACCATGATGACATTTATATCCTTATATTTTAGAAACATTGTAATGAAATTCATAAAAACCTCCTCCCATTACTGGCTAGGGATAGACAATAGATGTAAAATACCTGGTGTATTAATTTTCTCCTCTTTGTTCTATTGATAAACCATGCATTCTACCACAATTTTTTGCATATATCCCTCTTTAATCCATCCCAAAAATAAATATTTCTTGATGTGGTGATATGTATTCAAAAATCCTGAAGGTCATTCTATTGGATATGCATGAAGCTCTTGAATGAACTTGTGTTTGAGAACATAATTCTTACATAGGTACAATCTATATTTATATCATAACGTATTTCCTTTCCACATAATTTTTCAGAAACACCCAAACCATGCTAAAGATTCTAAATTAGTACATGTGTATCCCTATCATTCTCCCATTATGATCTTCCTTCTTCTAACCAATATACTTGTATAATATTAATTACAAATAATAGCTCTTCAACTAATTTATCCCTCTTGGAAACTGCATCTCCTACAAAATTCACTTTTCCTTCATTATATACTATTTCAAGGTCATAAACAAATATTTTGGTCACCCATTTTTATTTCTCTTCTAATGAAAAACATTGTCTAAATTAGTATTTTATACTATCATGATCAGTCTTTACTTGAAAGTGTCTAACCATAAAATAAGGTCTCCAATGCTTGATTATATGAAGAATAGCCATCATATCTTTCTCATAGATTACCTTGAGCTTGTTGTTTCTTTTGAGTTAAAAAATATAAAATAACATTGGTATTATTTATTTAATGGTTAATATTCCCATGCTATATCCTAATCCACCACAATCAACAACAAACATTTTGGAATCATCAAGGATCACTAAAATTAGAGTGGTGCATATATCCTCTTTTAGCTACTCAAATTCCTTAGTAGTTAGTTCTGTCAACTGGAAAGAATCTTTATTAAAAAAAATTGTGATTAGATTTGGTATGTTATCATATTATTTTACAAATATATTATAGTACTCTATTATCCTCCAAAATAACCTAGGTTATTGGGTATTTTTTCCACTTAACACTACATCATAAATTTTATCTTATAAAGGTCAAATTTGACTCATTCATGTGAAAAATTATTACCCAATTACTCCACTTTATGGAATCCAAAAGCACACTTGGAAGGTTTTGCATAAATATAATGTTGTTACAAAACTAATTGTACTTTTTTTCACATGATTCTAATGTTCTTCCAAAAATTTATTGCAGATTACAATGTCATCCAAAATCACCAACATGATCTTCCTTTAAAAATTCGTAAAAATAGTATTCATCAAACTTTGAAATGTATATGATACATTTGTGAGATGAAAAGGAATGACCATAAAATCATGATGGATTTCATTAGTCTTAAAATATGTTTTATGGATATCCTCATGTTTGATTCAAATTTGATGATACACAAAACAAATATCTAGTTTGGTAAAATAAAAACATCATGCAATTCATATAAGATATCATCAATAACTAGAGTAGGGAGCTTATATTTGATGGTGTAACTATTGAGTTATATTTATTCAAGTCATATCCTCAAAGTGTCATCCTTCTTCCACATAATGACCCCTGGGGAATATTAATCTATTTATATATGTTAGATAATACTTGCTTCTAGCATATCATATACCATTTTTTCAATTTCACATTTATGAGCATATGGATACATGTATGGTATTATGTTTGGTGATGTGTTACCTATCATCAATTTTATTTTATGATCATGTTATCTATTGTGTGGTAGGCCTTTTTTTCATTACATCAAAAATTATTTGATGGTCATAAAAAATCATTTGTAAAGTAAAACCTGTAGACACATGAGTTGGCTAAAATTCAAAGGGAAAAAACCATGTTATCAATACTTCCACCTAATTTTTAATAATATTTTTCACCTAATTTGGAATATATAATTATGGATAAATTTATTGTAATCCCTATAGTTTAAATGTCCTACATTTATAATGAATGTGTATGAATAATTCCTTGAAATTCATATAATTCAAGAGCATTAAGGAATGATATGGATAGGATATGAATCATGATGAGTATTGAATTTATAAGATGTGTGAGTTATAGTTGATTATTTATAATAATGTTTAAATTCACAAAATTTTTTGTAATGATGTATGTTTTCTTGTAGATAATTTCCTACCAAAACACTAAATTTGGAATTTAAAATTCATAACTAGGTTTAGAATGGTGACTAGAGTCTTGTGTGAAACGGAAGTGATGGATGATTTTGATGTAGATCATTTAGGGTACTAGTAAATATATTAGATAATTTATATATGTGTATGTCATGTTATATACTAATATAATCCAAGAGAAGGCAAACAAGAAAATATTATCAATGATGTCTTACGTGATGTTAACCTCTGGGGAGGTAGTTATCAAGAATGGGATGTTATGCATGAGTGTATGGAATGTTATAAATAGATAAAGAGTATGTAATAGAGGACACTAAGTTATAACTTCATATAATAAATGGAAGAGGAATGAAAAACAATTAGAAATGGAGAAACCCTGCCTCTTTTGAAAAATTATGTAAATGTCTCTTTTGATTGATTGAATATCAATAATGAAAGATTAATTTTAAGAAACATTTATTTGTTTCAGAGAATAATATAAAGTCTAAATTAATTATACTTTGTATTTTAATATTTTTTAAATTCATATTCTCTAATATTTTTTTTCCATTCATAACACAGTTTGTTGTGAGGTATCTCATTGATAACACAGTCCATACAAGATGTAAGTATTGAGATTTATTTAAGAGTTTGAAGGATTATAAAAATAGAGAAAGGTTTTTAAATTATCAAGTATAATAATTGAATCCTCATATCCTATTTATAAATTAAAATCATTCCTCAAATCCAATCTGACAACACATAGGCTTAAACAAGCAAGCAACATTTTGTAGTTTACTCATTAGGAAGCATATGGAGATAGATTTTATGTGATTATATATTTGTAAATATAGGATAAGGTTATTTTGAAATTAATAAATTTTTATTAAATATATAAATTACTATAAACCCTTTTAAGGCCATTTAGGTGTCTCTTAGCCTTATACAAACATCAAGAAACAACTCAAAATTCTTTAAGAACACATTTTTTAAGTTGTCAATGGATGATCAAGGAATAATAATTATAAGAGATTAAGTCACAACATAAATTATTAAATTATTTTTATCTTTTGAAAGTGGTTTACATTCAAAATATTCATTATAATAAACTCTAGGCCTTATGTGGACTAGTACAACCCTTAACTAGGGGTTTTATATTCAAATCTCTTTATCTTGAGATTACACTTTTGAAATTCATAAAAAAAATTCATATAGTATATTTAAATATGATATTAAATATTAATTAATTTTAAAAACCATACAAGTTTGTATGGTACATTTTCCAACTCTATCTGTTCAAACTAGGCCTTAAAAGGACCTAAAAGATAGAATAGGTGTTTGGTTAGTTTTTATACACTAAGAATTGGATCAAGAAACTTATAATGGAGAATAAAGGGGTAAAGGGTAGCTATAAATTCCCATGGTTCATTTGGAAACCTTGTAAATTATTCCAAACTACAATATTTATATGAATAGAGGGCTTTTAAACATAGACCCAAAAGAAATAAAGTATAAACTAATAAGGATTCATGGTTTAAAGTTGTGTTATTAGTGTTAGGGTGTGGAGCTAAAAGCTTCAACTGTTTGCAGACACAAGAAGAGGATGCTGAAGAACCAGAGGAACCGGCGTCGGCAGTATAACTGACGTCGGTCACAGACAGTGGAGAAGGAAACTGGCGACGGTAGGAGGTCGGCCGACGTCGGAAGTACCAGGCAAGCAGGGACCGACGTCGATTGCCTATGTATTTCCAAAATTGTTGTTGATGAACAGTCAGTTAAGTGAAGTGTGTGTTTGCATGTCAAATGACTAATTATAGTCATGAGTTGTGTGTCTAATTATTGTAGTTAGATCTCTATTTTTGTAAGCATGGGATTCTATTTAAAGACCCATAAGGCATGTATTGTAATCATCAAGAAGGCAAGTAAAAGCATTGAAGCAAGCAAGGTCAAGGAGATCTACAGATGTAAGGTCAAGGAGATCAGCTGAAGCATTCAAGGAGGGATAGCAACTCAGGTTGTAGAGTTGGTTTTGTGTTGAGCAAGAGAGAGAGGGAAGAAGGTCTTGAGGTGTGGCAAGCCTTTGAGGTGGAGGAAGAAGTGGCATCTTCCTTATTGTATTTTCTTCTAGTAATATTTAATACAAGAGTGTGTATTGTCTCTCAAATTCTTTGCTGTCTCAAGTTTCTAGTTACTTTATCATTCTGGTATAATTTCGTGTTTAATTGCTTATAAGAAAGTAATCATTTGTGCTTTTGTTGGATAAGGGGTCTCCTAACAGTTGGTATCAGAGCATATTGATTGTTGTAGGTTCTCCTGACAAGTGGTATCAGAGCTACAGTTTGCAGGAAGCAGGTTATTATTTTTTATTACAGGTCATTCACAGGGTTTTCTGATTGAGTGGGAGTTTAGCAATGGCAGAAGAAAGTAAGCTATGAATGGAGAAGTTTAACGGCAAGAATTATCAACATTGGAGGATGCAAATTGAGGACTATCTGTATCAGAAGGATCTGTACTTACTGTTGGGTGGGGTTGCATGCAAGCCCACAGATATGAAGGATGAAGAATGGAGTGTTCTTGATCGAAAGGCTCTCGGTTCCATAAGGTTGAGCCTTGCATCGTCTGTGATTTCCAGCTTATCATAGTGCAAGACAACGGAAGAGTTGATAAAGTCCTTGGAAAATTTATACGAAAATCCATCAGCTTCTAATAAGGTATATCTTATGAAGCAGCTATTTACTTTGCAAATGCAGGAAGGTGGATCGGTACATACTCATCTCAGTGATTTCCATGGTTTGGTAAACCAACTAGCTTCAGTCAATATTGTTTTTGATGATGAGATAAAGGCTCTCTTGATTTTATGTTCTTTGCCTGAAAGTTGGGATGGTTTGGTTATGGCAGTAAGTAATTCTGCATCTGCTTCCAAAATCTTAAAATTTGATGATGTTGTGAGTGTGATCTTGAATGAAGAAATATGCAGGACAAGCATAGGTGAATCATCAGGGAATGCTCTAAGTGTAGAAAGCAGGGGAAGGCAAAGGGAGAAGGTTGAGCAAGGGAAATCAAGGTCAGGAAGGAGATCTGAGTCCAAAGGTATTACCTACTGGTTTTGTGGAAAGAAAGGACATACAAAGGAGTGTTGGTTGAGAGATAAAGAGAATCAACATGCAGGTACTGAAGAAGCAAAGGATGCAAATATTATGGTACAGGATGCTCTCATACTTTCTTTGGATAGCCAGGTAGGATCATGGATTTTAGATTCTGGTTCATCTTTTCATGCATCCCCAAACAGAGATTTGTTGCATGAGTATGAATAGGGAGACTTTGGAGTGCTCTATTTAGGGGATGGTACGCCTTGTCAGATAGTTGGCAAAGGGAAAGTGCAGCTGAGATTGTAGGTTGACAACACATGGGTGTTGAAGGAGGTCATGCATGTTCCAATTCTGAAGCAGAGTCTGATTTCTGTAGGAAGGTTGGGAGATGAGGGATGCACAATAACCCTCACAACAGACTCTTTGAAGGTTACCAAGGGAGCACTTGTTCTAGCAAGAGGTAAGAAAGTAGATACTCTTTATCTGTCTACTTGTATTACTGATTCTACTTCTGGTGTAGATTCGAAGATGTGGTCTAATAGGCTTGGTCATGTGAATAAGAAGGGAATGGACGTTCTTGAATCAAAAGGTATGTGTTCAAATTTAGAAAGCACAGATAGAGTTCACTACAAAAAAAGGAAATTTGATGCTTTTGACAAGAACAAAGAAGCCTTGGTGTTTATGGAGGAGATGAAGGATAGAGATCAGTCACAAGGGCTGAATAAATCTGAGCAGAGCAGCATGGACAGAGGTTTGATCCAAGAAGAGCTTGCAGATGAAAATTTCATCACTTACAGGAGCACATAGACGCCGATGTCGATCACATGCGACCGACGTCGGTCATCCAAATACTGACATCGGTCATGTGCAGACCAGTAGGGTCGGTAGGTCGGGTAGGAGAAGTCTGACGTTGGTCATCAGGACCGATGTTGGCAAGAGGGACGTCGGCGTCGGCTAGGGAAACGACGTCGGCAGTCAAGGTTAGTGCAGGGAACCGAAATCCATCGGGAGCAGACTAGGAGATGGCCTATATTGGTCACTAGAATGGATGATGGGTGGATAGCTAGTTGTTAAGGAGTCTCAAACACCCATATGGAGGTTAGAAAAGGTATGTGAACCTCATATTCATCGTTCACCTTTTTTATATTGCTTACTAACAGTCGAGAACTAGGAAGATGGAAGAAGCAATGCAGGTAGAATCCAAAAACAGTGGGAGCTTGGCATGGATGAGGAGTGTGAGTCCTTGGAGAAGAACCAAACAGGTATTTATTGGTAGAATTGTCAGCTGGAAGGAAGCACTGGATGAGGTATGGATTCCCGTTTTAGAGGAGAGAGTGAATGGACATGTGAGACAGAAGGCTATGGTATATGGTCTTGATTAGGCTGCAGACAATGGAGGTTTGACCATTGTATTTTATCTTTACCAGGTTGGATAATATTAGCTACATTATCCTGTTACTGTATTGTGTTACTTGTTGTAGGGTTTCATATACAGGAAGCTTTCTGAGCTAAGGGTAGAGTTGGTTCAGAAGTATGTCATGAAGAATTTGGGAGCAACAAAATTCTTTTGGAATAAGATATAGGTATTGCATCACAGGTTCAGTGGTGGTTGGTCTTCAAGAGTGACATTGAAGAGGGATATAGAGCCTAAGGAATAAAATAGATGGTGTACAGGTACAGGTACAAGTTACAGCTATTTATCTCCAAGTGGGAGATTATTAGGGTGTGGAGCTAAAAGCTTCAACTATTTGCAGACACAAGAAGAGGATGCTGAAGAACCAGAGGAACTGGCATTGGTAGTATAACCAACATCGGTCATAGACAGTGGAGAAGGAAACCAGTGATGGTAGGAGGTCGGCCGACATCGGCAGTACCAAGCAAGCAGGGACCGACGTCGGTCGCCTGTGTATTTCCAGAACTGCTGTTGACAAATAGTCAGTTAAGTGAAGTGTGTGTTTGCATGTCAAATGACTAATTATAGTCACGAGCTGTGTGTCTAATTATTGTAGTTAGATTTCTATTTTTGTAAGCATGGGATTCTATTTAAAGACCCATAAGGCATGTATTGTAATCATCAAGAAGGCAAGTAAAAGCATTGAAGCAAGCAAGGTCAAGGAGATCTACAGGTGTAAGGTCAAGGAGATCAGCTGAAGCATTCAAGGAGGGATAGCAACTCAGATTGTAGTTGGTTTTGTGTTGAGCAAGAGAGAGAGGGAAGAAGGTCTTGAGGTGTGGCAAGCCTTTGAGGTGGAGGAAGAAGTGGCATCTTCCTTATTGTATTTTCTTCTAGTAATATTTAATACAAGAGTGTGTATTGTCTCTCAAATTCTTTGTTGTCTCAAGTTTCTAGTTACTTTATCATTCTGGTATAATTTCGTGTTTAATTGCTTATAAGAAAGTAATCAATTGTGCTTCCGTTGGATAAGGGGTCTCCTAACAGTTGGTATCATAGCATATTGATTGTTGTAGGTTCTCCTGACAATTAGGTTGGATATATAAATGAGTCATAATTTGTAGGTTAATAGCCATATGAGGTCCAATAAGAGAATAAATAACCATAAAAACTTATTTTAGACTATCTAGCCTATAAGTCTATATCCAAGGAAAGCAAGTTTGGAACAAGCAAGTCACAAGAGTGACTAAATAAGAGAGAGTGAGGTTTTGTTAATTGAGTGAAAAATAATGAGGATGAAAAAGATAATACATAGGTACATGAAAGTGAGATTTTCTTATAAGAGACAAGAATACCATGCTTTACAAGAGGTTTAGAAGCTAATATTGTTAAGGGAGAGAGATTGTTAATGAAGAGAGTTAGAAAGTGACAAGACTATGTTTCCACAAGAAAGGAGTAATTTAAGAGATTAATTTGATCAATAAATTCCATTCATATTTCATGGAAATATTTATAGGTATTCTAGAGTCTTGAAGAGTTGACTAGAACCATGGACCATTTAAAGACAAATATCAAGAATGCTTAGTGGGAATATTGGTGATCAAATAAAGACCCTCTTTGAAAAATTTATAGGAGATATTTAGATTCTAGACTTCAATACATGGTTGGATGAGTTAGCTAGATAAGCTATGTGTATGCAATCAGAAATGCATCAGATCTATAAATCAATCCTAAATCAGAGAAGATAAATCTTACTTACACTTTTGATTGGGGATACATTAGATAATAATGAACATGACTAATATGTGGATCCACTATACCTAATTAAGGGATCTCTTATCACAAAAATATGACTATAGAAGGTTTCAAAACCTTTAGTCAATAGAAACTATGCAATAACCCTAACTAAGTCTTATGTTTTCATACTCAATAAACTAATAACAAGTAAAGAAAAAGTCTAATCTAGTGCTCACCAAATCTTCTGGCATGAAGTGGGGGTAATAAACAACAAAAGTAAACATGCATATAAGACATATACTCACTTTAATGTTTACATAATCCTAGTTCATGGAAAAGAAGTATAAATGCATATCTATCTACTCTTACAAAGGATAAACAATGTTAGGAATGCTTACCTTTGAAGACAAACCCATCGAGCCTCAATCTCTCCCTTGGCCAAGGTACTTTATAAGATGTTATTTTGATATGTAAGGATGACAAAGATAAATCAGTTCTAAGCTACATAACATATCAATGCATCCAAAAGAATTCTCCACAAGATAAGATATGTATCTCCAAAGAAAGTATGAACTCTAAGCTTACTCCTCAAGTAGAATTTTGGATAAGTAGATGTGAAATATCTCTTATTTATTTTTCTCTTTTATAAATAATTAAAAAATTATATTGTATATATAGTTGGATTTAATCCTAAGCCCTTGTAAAAGTTTTGACTGATAGGGTCGAGCCCATTGACCTAGTACTATTATTGAAAAAACTCACTAGGTCATAGGCTAGGTCAACTAAGAGCCGACCTAGATCTTAAATGAGTTTCACCAATAAGAGTACAGTTTGACCTAGTTGACCTAGTACTATAAAGTATCGAAAGGGTTTTAAGGTTAGTAAAAGGGGTATGAAAGATGGGAAGTGACTGGAGGATTGTATAAGAGAGATTAACAACCTTAGAGAAATGGTTTTTATAAGATAAGTGTATAAGGGATAACAATCCTACAAAGCACCAATGGTCTGCCCACCCATTTCTCGATACACCCATTAAGGAATGCACATAGAGAGATTGAGACACGATGGGTTCCTTCAAGATAATGAGTGTCAATAATTGATAAAATTTTAAAAATATTATGTGTATACATATTACCCAATCAAATATCATTGCATTTCATGTATGTATAACATGGGATGATGCTTCAAGAATAGAGCATGATGACACATAATGTTGATCCTAATTAAAATATAGTAAGGAGTAAATAAGATAAATGAAAGGATATAATTGAAATACACATACCCTTACTTACCTTAGTGTTGTCTATAAATAAGGAGACTGTGAGAGTTGTAAAGGCATCCAATGTAATGAACATTAGGTGAACCTATGCAGATTAGTGTAAAAAAGAGAAAAAAATTGATTGTTTTTTAATATAGGCATATAATAGTGGAAAATATTCTCTAAGATGTCACTATTCCATAACTTTTGATAAACAAGTGAGTAAAAATAGAGATATGATCAAAATAAAGAATTTGATGGTAAATATTTGAAAGGTAAAGAATTGTGAAAAGTAACTTTAAATAGTGTGAAAAAGTAATTTTCTATTGTTTGACTTATTTTGATAGAAAAATAGAGCTCTTAGAAACCTAACAAAATCCAAAAGATCTAAGATGGTGAGGAGACGACAACTAAGATGAGGAAGATGCTTAGTGGCCACAGTGAGTGTAGCACAAGTAGGCAACTAAAAATTTTGAACTTGTTTTGAGTATTTTATTTGTAATTAAGTGTTTTATAAAAATTTGTAAACTAGACCAATTTTAGAAACTAGAATTAACCCTAGTATGTTTATAATGGTACTATAGGTCAATAGGGGAAATGGGTTGAAATTAATCAAAGTAATAAATATTGAAGAAATTTATTACAATTAGGTTAAAGAGTCGATAGTTTAAACCAACTAGGTTGAACCAATTAGCCTAATAGCTTAATAATCCTATTTTGAATTTTGTAGATCCTATGGAGGAGGAGACAAAATGAGGATCCCTAGTGAGGGGAAAACTTTATTATATCCTAGATGGGGTGTTATCACTATATGACCCTGCCATATCAAGTAATCCTATGGTACGATCTACCCCATCTCAAGTGAGCTAGTTAAAACTTATAGGAGAAGTTGTGAGGTGATTATAGGCACATAGATATGGGATACATCCACTAGTAGGGGTGAGATCAAGAGAGGCATAGGCATGGTAGGCCTTGGCTCATGAGATAACCATGTATTTGGCTACCACTATTCATTTAGGATAGGTACAAGTCCAAGTGGTTAACATATAGGGATATGTAATAGGATTGAGGTCTCAAACATCCTCTTTAAAGTTTACTATTCAGAGGGGACTATCCAAGGCATATATAGGTAACATGGTTAGGCCATAAAATAGATGTGATATGACACAACCTTAGAGCTAGATCAATGTACTTTTGTACTTTATATCAAAAACAGATGATATATATATATATATATATATATATATATATATAGAGAGAGAGAGAGAGAGATCTTATTTTGACAGTTGGATGTTGATCTTATGTGTTTTTTTATTATAGTTGTGGTTGTGGATGCATGGATATATTTATTTCTACCGCATGTGTTTTTTTTGGTTATATATGATATAGGAAATATATGTGTTGTGTTTTATTTTCTAGTATTATGTAGGACACATGCATGGTTAAAATGAAACATACAAAAAAGGACTTGGCAATGTATAAGTAACCAAAAACAAATGTAATACACACTATTTTACATTTGGAAATGTGTAATAACAAAAGATGATTGAATATAAGAAAATAAATAATGGTAAAAAATGAGGGCAAAAAATTGTTTTTAAACCATGAGAAAGAGCTTTTGGCACAAAAATAAAATAAGTAAAATCATACTAGATCATGTTGGGAAGTATGAAAATAATGTAATAAATTAGGAAACACATTAAAGAGCATTGGGTAAAATAAAATCAATTAATTCAATCAATAATACTAATTCACATTAGGAAGTATAAAAGAGAAATAAAATTGGTGAAAAAATTGTCTCAGATTAATGACACTAATCTCAATTGGGAAGTATGAAAAAAAAAAAAAAAATGATTGGATTCTTACATGCAATTAGAAAATAAGAAGATAAAGGTGAAATATCAATGAAATAAGCATAAAACATACTAAATCAACATGGAAAGCATGTCAATTATGTGTAACTCATAATCAATCACATCTTATCTCATATTTGACACATGTAATTTTGTCGTGACATGGATAATGGAAAATTTTGTAAGGAAGGATATGTCTTATCCATGGTCTTACACTAAAACTCACAAATGAAACACCATTGAGGTGTAAATAATGTTAAAATTTGGTAAAAGGGGATGTTTTTAATATGGTAAAGTGAAAATATAGTAATTTTGTGTGGAAGGCCAGGTTTTATCCATGGTTTTACAATGCAACTTACAAATGAAATCCCTAGGGGAGTGATCAATTAACAAAAAAATATTTCTCAAGGGTAAATAGGAGAGTTGTAGGGAGTGAAAAAAGGAATTTAAAAATCATAACCTAGGTGTCTTATTAGAAGACCTTAGAAGACATGAGGTACACTAAGGACATGAGATGACATTAAGTGACTAGTGACCATCAATATACAAAGGATACATGTTTGTTATAGACACAAAGTTGTGTAGGAAAATGAGTCTGATACTAAGATCAACTCATGTAGGTAGTGTTAAAAAAGAAAATTAAAATGGACCTACCTTCCCACAACGTGTTCGCTTTTCATCAAGGCCCCTTAGTAGGTCTACTATGAAGATTAGATACTTGCATGAGAAATTAGGTAGTACTATAAGATTTTTTTATTCTCATTTTATAACCTACTAGGCTACCACACCCCAATAGACCTTGGATCTATTGTGAGGTCAAATTTTGAGTTTCAGATTCTATTAGAAGAGGGAGATGTACTTAGAATCACATCTTTTAGTGTGATATGACTTTGGATAATTTTAAATGTTGCCTTTTTAGATCATTACCTTTTGTTCAATGATTTGGATTTTGAATATTTTTATGTATTTTAATATTCTTCCTCCATACAAACTAGGAATGACCAATCATGAGAGATAAAGTGATACACATGAATGAGCTTTAGGTTTTGGCTAAAGGAGGCTAAGTATCCAAAGACAAGACTAACTAGAACACTTAGTCTTAACTATGAACCAACATGTTATCTCAAGCCTCAACCATGTATATGCGTAGTTTTAAAAAGGGAATAATGGGAATAAGATGAGATCCAAATTAGATTGATAAAATGAGACTATAATAAGATTAATTTTTTGGTAACTGATCACATGGCAAATAAGTATTGACTAAAGGGAGCAGGGTGTGTATAACCCAGTCATAATAATTATTAGCCATTTATATAGATATAATAGAGTAAACAATCATGAAAAATAATAAGGTAATCATGAGAAAATGAAATCAAGAAGAAAAGAGAATGTAATGAGGAAAATTAAATCCATAAGAAAACATAATGACATCATAAGAAATATAATGTGCAAAACCAAATTCACCATGTAAGATAGATAAGAATTTGACACAATCTCAAATGATATAAAAATAGATAAATATAAATTTGGAGCACATGTCCAATCAAAATGAGAATGTAATAACACCATGCATGTGTTCATGTATACTAATATATTTATTCACACACATTATCCATAACATATGATAAGTCTCTATGAAGTTGAACTCATACTATAGATAATGTCTCATTGATATTTAGTGAAAGTTAAGAAAATGCTTCACATGGAATCTCATCAACAAAAAAATTAGGAGTGTTTGAAGGATCATGTTGAGGAAGACAATCATGTAAGGGAGTCTCATGAAAATATATGGGAGTAGTTTCTATGGGAAATGATGGGGTCACCAATGGGGAAGGTACCATGGGTGAGGGACTCATGAGTGGAGAAGGGTCTATGGGTGAGGGATACATATGTGGAGGAATAGTAGGTGAAGAAGGGACCATAGGGGTAATAAGGAGGAGCCTTCTTATGAGAATTACCTATGGGAGGATGGGTAGAAGGTGTAAGAATGGTTAGTAAGTGATACTTGAGATGTTGTTGAAGGATGCGGCATCAATTAATCTGATTTTTTCCACATTGGTGTTAGAAATTACATAACTCTCCATACTTAAGAATGTATAAACCTAATAATTTTGGTGGAGGTATAACCTTGTCTGAGGGCTAAGGAATAGTGGGACATAAGGTGTTGATATATTGTTGTAGCTTATGATAATGTATGGATGAATGATTATATATGCCATGGAAGCAATAAATATTCCTATGAGTAGACTTGGTAGGTGTATTCATAGGAATAGGTGTAATAGAAGCTAAGGGAGATTGGTATAGGCAATAATCTCTAGTCTAGTGATCGACAACTTTGTGAATGTCATAATAAGGCTAATCGGCCTATTTGGTAGATGAAAGAGATAGCCATAGTAAAGGGAGAAAACCATAAACAAGAGAAGGTGGGTTTGATAAAGAGATTTGATGAGGCTGTACTAAAGGATAAATAGGATCAAAAGTAGGAAGAGGTTCATCTATGGAGGGAGTGGGAATGGGATCTAAATTAGGCTCTACTAAGGGAGGGGTGGGGTCCATAAAAGGCTAAAAGAGAGTTACATGCATCTTAGGGATAAGTAGGCTAAAGCGGTCATGGTATTTGAAAAATTAAAGGGACCAGTCATAACACGATCCATAAGCATACTTCTATGAAGTTATTTAGAAAATAGAGATGTTTGCACCATCTCTAACCTATGATAAAGAGGAAGAAGTACTAAAATTAGGAATGATATAAGATGGAACTTGGGAAGATATACTAAAATATTGAACCAAAGAGGAAAAATAATGAATAATATCAACATCTTGGGCCTAAAAAAGACATCCTAATATATGGATCATCTAAGTTAAAACCATCATCATAATCAGGTGTATGAATATCAATGGCATAGGTTGGGATGACCTTGTAATTTGATGTGGTGTGATGAATGGAATTCCAAGTCTAAGTTAAGACAATAGGGATGTCATCATAAGGTGGATGATGAAAATGAAGTTGTAAAAAAGTGGGAAGCTAAGAGATGAGATGAGGTGAGAGATCCAAAGTTTTAATCTAAAGATTGATCTCATCAAGCTCATCATCATCAAAATTTAGAAGGTTATGGGGAATATTCCTAATGAGTTCTAGATGACCATTGTAACCTCGATTGGAATTGATGGAAAATCTAAATCATTGAGATTCACAAAATGGAATGCTTGGTAAGGGTTCAAGGTTAAGGATCTTGAATACACCACAGTCTTGGAATTGTTCAAAATTATAAGTATTAGTGTCACCTTGAATCTTATATATGGCTCCATTGTGAGGGATTTTAATGGATTACCAAATGGAAGAGGAAACCACTCTCATATGATGAGTTCATGGCGTACCAAGAAATATATTTTAAGATAAAGGAATGTTTAATATCATCACCTTCACATGAACAATGATAGGTGGAATGGTAATGAGGATCTACACACAACCTAAAGGAGGCATTTTCCTTCAGTCATAGATTTGACATGTGTTATGTGTGTACTTAATATTATATTCAAAATATTCAAGGGTTTTGATAAAATTGAGAGAGGCAACATAAGTGTTGAAACCCTCATCAATCAAGGCATGCTTGACTTGGATATCAACGATTTGGACATTAATAAATACATGGGGATCATCTACATGAAGAATAATCTCATCGATCATCATAAAATCAATGATTAATTTGAGGTAAAGAGAAGTTTCCATTGTTTCATCAACATGTATGGACATCTCTTCACATTGTTGGAGAATGTTATCTTTAGATCCAGATAAGATAGCTTCACATCCTACTAAGGGAGGATGAGGGATGCTCATTTTGAATAAAATCTACATAATATAGTTATTATGACATGGAGAGGTCCACATAATTTAGATAAATCATATTTGATATGGGAGATTAGTGTGTTCTATGATGGAATCCCAATCATCATAACCTGTGAGGAGATTTTTGGAAATAGGTGCATAGTTTTGAAGGAGTCCTCAGAAGGAGGAGCCAAAGTGCATGTGAATTTATCTTGATAAGAGGTAGAAGGTTTAATAGGAGGATAAGTTTGTATATTATGTTGAGAAGATGGATAAGTTGATGCAGGTTGGATTTGTGAATTATTACAAGTTTTGATAAAAACTTGAGTATCATTGGTGTTAGGTAAAGAATATGGAGGGATGGTAGAAAGAGTATGGTAAGTGTTATCCAAGGGAGGTGTTGGAATTTGTTCATAAAAATATATAAGGTCATCTTTCCCAGACTCATTTAAGTGATTTCGAGATGAATTTTGGATAACACAAAATGTGCAAGACAATGTAGCAATGTAGATGGGTTGAAGATCAATGAAAGAAACCACTCATTGCATATTAGTCATATTGACCACATTCTCTTAAATATTTGGGTCAATAAGACTGCCAACATTATTGGTAGAAGGGGTAATATTTTCTTCGATATCTTTATGATTTGGAAGAGGATATTTATAGATGGCCAAATGAGCATTAGCCTCATTAAAATCTTGACATTTAGTTTGTGTTTCATCTTCTTTGAAAGTAATGTCATATGATTATTGACATTTAAGATTGATAGACTCATGCTCAAACTTGGGACCAAGAAGCAAATCCATAGAAAAATTATGAATCTACCTACAAGTATAATGAGAATGACCTCAACTAGCATGAAACTAAAAAAATTTATTAGGATCATACCAATACTTCATAAGATGAGTGGGATCCAGTTATCATGGTAGAGGTTATGGTAGGTATTTTAGTAATTCTATTGAGCATAAAGGTTTGTGAACATTGATGTTGTTAGTTGAAGAGAAATGAGCATTGGTTATGTGGTTATGAGGGTGATATAGGAGCATCATCATGTTATCAATGTGTTTTTCATGTTCTTGGTTGAGTCCTAGGTGTCCTATGTGTGTTAAGTAGTTTTCCCTCCAAAACTATGTTATTCAAATTTGAAAATTTAAAAATGTATCTCCTAAGCATGTAATAAGGCCTAAATGTGTCTAAAGGCCAAGGGTGTGTATATTATCAAATAAAATATATTTTGAGACCTTATTATAAGTTATTCCAAATCATTTAGACAAGATATGGAGTGGTCAGTATCTTATTTTGTTTAGTAAGCTATTAACTCCATTTTTGGGATTTAATTATGTGAGGCTAGGAATAGGTATTAAGAGTCTATGTTTAGTTTACACACTTTTTGGATGAATAATTAGACTAAAACATATATATTAGCGTCTATAAAATATTATACAATGTGATGAAAGGTTTTGAAGACAAATTATAACTTTTAGTACATACTTTCCTGATGACTGTGTTACTGAACCATATAGGACAGCAATGAGGGAGAAGTTGATATTAAATATCTTCATGAGTGTTTTCTTCTCTATAACTACTCAAGACCCTAGATTATTTCAATACAAGATCATGAAAATTTATTCAAGCTCTTGAAACCCTTGGATGAGTGTTTTAGTTCTAATTTTGTGTGGATTGGGCCTTAACTAGGGTTTGGTGTATCTGAGAAATGGTAATGTGAAAAATTATAAATATTTGAAATTATTTATGGTCTAAGTATCTATACCAAATTCCCAAATTTTTAATGTCTAACTTAGTTGGTATGTTTACTTTCTAATTCTAACTTGTTTTTAAGCCTCATATGCAGAGAAAAACTAAGACATAGTGGTTCGATGGTGATTTAGGGTTAACTACTTACTAAATTTTGATTTGTATGGTCTTAAAATGTTTTTAAACACTTATCATGTGATTTTGAGGCTTTAAATAATCTCTATACATTTTGTACCTTCAAAATAGGGTATTTTAGAGGCCTAATTAGGTCTGTCACAGTTATTGCTAGTACCATTCTATATAAAACAATCATAAGTGAAACTTAGGTATGTTTTGTGATCCCTCAATGGGTGTCAAAAACAAGTTTGATTTTTTGTTTTCTAGGATTTGAAGGAAATTATGAGGAAAAGACAGAATCAATAGGGCTAGAATCCCCTAGCCTTGTTAAAGAGCATGGTTTGGTCTAGTTACCTAGTACATCTTTTCTAATCATTCAAATGTCTTAATTTAGGTGTAAATAGGTTAGGTAGGGTGTGTGTAGTATGTATTATATGGTGTTTGTTTGTATTTTAATATTTCGATATGGTTCCATGTTGAGATCCAAGTGTCAATGTTTATGTATTGTCAAGACAGGATCTTGTCGTGAACCTAAATAACTTGAAGGAGTTCTTAAGATTATCTTAGTGTGTTTTTGGTGTCATTAGATGAATTTAGAGTCACACCATTATTGGTATCATATCCAAGGGATTTTTTACAATCTAATGTCCAATCAAAATGAAGGAGAACATGATTTGTGAGAAAGAGAGAAGATCTTCAAGATGGCCATGAGAGTTAGGAACAAAGGTAGAGCGGGAGGAAAGAGACTAGTAGGATAAATGGTAATAGTAGAAGAGTTTAAGAACCTACAAGATAGGTTTCAAGACCTATAGATGGCTCAAAGTAGAGGTGCTAGCATGGGTGAAGTCAGTGATAGAGAAGAAAAGCCACTAAAAGAAGAATTGATGGTAGAAGATGGTACTGCTAAAGAGAGGTTGATCATATCCATTATGAAGGTGAATTCAAAGCCAAATATGGAGGTTAAAATGTATGAAGGAAACTTGAACGTGGAAGAATTGATTGATTGGATTAGTACATTATACAAGTACTTTGAATATGAAGGAATATAAGAAGATGACAATAAAGTCAAGTTTTCTATGACCAAATTGAAGAGCCATGTATCCCTATGGTGGGATGGAGTGCAAGAGGAAATGAGGAGGAAAGGAAAGCCAAAGATTAGGAATTGGGATAGAATGGTATAAAAAATGAAATGTAAATTCATGCCCTTAGACAACCAAGCTAATATTTTCAAGCAATTACAAAATTTGAAACAAAAGGACATGTCTGTAAAGGAATACACTGAAGAGGTTTATAGGCTAACCTTAAGATCAGGACATATTAAGGATGACATGGAAAAGGTGGAAAGGTACACTAAGAGTTTGAATTTTCCATCCAAGGTTAGATTAGCCTTCCCATATCCAAGACAATTGAATAGGCATAAAATTAGAGGAGAAGATTACAAGGAAACAAACTTCCTTTTCAAGAGGAAGAGGTAGATCTATCAGAGGTAAAGGATCAAAAAGAGGTATAAGAAAGTTTTCAACATCCAAAGAAGAGGTTAATCAATCACAAAGTTCAATAGGTAGCTATACAACAAGAGGAAGAAGGACATACCGATGATACTAATGGGGAAGAGGAAGATTCATGGGCAAATGATTCAAGTTCAACAAATATGTAGGCCATAGATCATATGAATTTATAAAGAACACTTATACCAATCATGAAAGAGGTGTTCATATGGCCCAAGGTGAGGAAGAAGCTAAAGGACCAACAACAATCCATGAATATGTTCTAGAAGAAGGCGAGTCTCTTTTAATGAAAATAATTTTGTTAAATCTTGATAAGGAGGTTGTGGAACCAACATAAAGGAAATTTTTTTTAGAAGGGCATTTAAGAGCAAGGTAAAATGCTCCAAGGTCATCATAGATAGTGGGAGTATAGATAATCTTGTTTCAACTGAGATGGTGGAGAAACTAGGCTTGATGAAGGAGATGCATCCTACACCTTATCAAGTCTCTTGGCTGAAAAAAGGACACAAACTTTTGGTAAGTGAACAATGCAAAGTGTATTTTCAGATAGGCGCATATAAATATCAGATTGTATGTGATGTTATGCCTATGAATGTGTGTCATATCTTGCTTATAAGCCCTTGGAAATTTGATAGGAAGGCCATGCATGATGGAAAAAAGAAGACATACATGTTTGAGAAGGATGGGATCAAGCACACACTTACACCTTTGAAGGAGGAGTCTACTACTACTATAGGATAGAATTATAAGGTTCTACTAATGAATGGCAAATAGTTCCTACATCAAACGAATAAGGAAGAGGTAAACTTTGTTATGATTGGTAAGATAAGAAGTGTATTCATTAGCACTAAGTTAACTGATTTACCTCTAGATATCCAAGATATGTTGAATGAGTACATTGATATTGTGGTTGATGATTTTCCTAATGAGTTATCACTATTGAGAAGCATCAACCATTACATAGAATTTATTGTAGGAGCAAATCTTCTAAACAAGGCTACCTATAGGATGACCCCAAGAGAAAATGGAGAAATCAATCACCAAGTCGAAGAATTGTTGAACAAAGGATTGGTAAGAGAGAATCAACGTCCTTGTGTTGTTCCCGTAGTGTTAATTCCTAATAAGGATCGAAGTTGGAGAATGTGTATAGACTCCAAAGCAATCAACAAGATCACTATCAAGTATAGATTCCCATTTCCTATAATTGATGATTTACTTGATTTTTTGAGTGGAGATACATATTTTTCCAAGATAGGCATGCAAATTGGTTACCATTAGATTAGGATAAAAAAGGGTGATGAGTGTAAAATAGTCTTCAAGACCAATGATGCTCTTTATGAATGGTTGGTCATGCCATTTGGTCTAACCAATGCACCAAGAACTTTCATGAGGCTAATGAATGAAGTGCTTAAGGACTTTATAGGTTAAGTTTCGATACTATATCCTTATGACATTTTAGTGTTTAGTCAAACTAAAGAAGACCATTTGAGACATTTGAGAATGCTATTGGATAAGCTACATGAATAAAAGTTGCTAATCAATGTGAAAAAGTGAAATTTCTTGAGGACAAAATTGATCTACTTGGGTTTTGTGATTTCAAAAGAATTATTCAAGATAGATAAGGAAAATATCAAAGCCATACTTGAGTTGCCTACACCCAAGAGCACATTTGAGGTGAGAAGCCTTCATGGTTTGCCTAGATTCTATTGGAAATTCATAAGGAATTTTAGTGGACTTGTTGCTCCAATGATAGACACAATCAAGGGTGATAAAAGAATTTTTTGTTGGATTGAGGCTTCTAATAATAGTTTCATATTGTTGAAAAATAAGGTAATTGAATAACAAATCCTAAATTTGCCTAATTTTAATAAGATTTTTCAAGTGGATTGTGACGCTATTAGGAATGCCATAGTTGTTATCTTAAGCCAAGATGGGAGGCCTATATTATAATTTAATGAGAAACTAAGTGATTCTAAGAAGAGGTACTCAACCTATGATCAAGAATTCTATTCTCTTGTACTAGCCTTGAAGAAATGGAGACAATATCTTTTGCCTAAAGATTTTGCTTTATTCACTGACAATTATGCTTTGAAGTTCATTAGCAATCAAAATAAGTTGAGTCAAAATCATATTAAATGGATTGAGTTTTTACAAATTTTCAAATTCACTATTAAGCACAAGAATGGATAATCTAACAAGGATACAAATTCTCTAATCAGGAGGATCTTAATCATGCAGGAATCTCAAGTCAACATCTTAGGATTTGAAGATTTGAAAAAGATGTATAAGGAAGATTTATAATCCAAAGAAACATATGAATCTTGCATGAATTGAGTAGGGGATGATAGGAGTCCTTGGATAGATTTCATGATCCAAGAGGGTCTGTTGTTTGGGGGTAGTCATCTTTATATTCCAAAAGGTTCAATGAGGGAGAAAATATTGAAAGAGAATCATAGTGGCAGCTTGTCATGATATTTTGGGTAGAATAAGACACTAGCACAATTGAATGCTCATTATTATTGGCTAGGTATGGTTACTGATGTCAATATTTTTTTTAAAAGATGTCATGTATGCCATCATGCCAAATGAAGTAGTTAAAACATAGGTTTGTACCAACCACTACCCATTCCCAATAGGCCTTAGGATTCATTAAGTATGGATTTTGTACTTGGTTTACAAAGAACTCAAAAAGGTCATGATTTTATATTTTTAGTGGTTGATAGATTTTCTAAAATGGGTCACTTCATTCCATGTTTAAAAACAAGTGATGTAACTAACATATCTAATGTATTCTTCTAAGAGATTGTAAGATTGCATGGGCTCCCTAAGAGCATTGTTTTAGATAGGGACACAAAGTTTGTTGGGAAATTTTGGAAGACCTTATGGAAGAATTTGGGCACACATTTGAGCTTCAACTCAGCCTACCATTCACAAACTGATGGTCAGATAAAACTTGTTAACAAAATCCTTAGTAATATTTTGAGAAGTTTGGTAAGCATACGCCTAAAGTAGTAAGATATTATACTTGCACAATCTCAATTTTCATATAATGATTCTCCTAATAGGAGTACAGGAATGATTTCATTCCAAATATTTTATAGAATACATCCTAGGGAGAGATCTAGGCAAGATGGAAGTAAGAAGTGATGATGCAGAGGAGTTTTTTAATGCCATGAAAAACTTGCATGAACAAGTAAAGATAAATCTTGAATAAAACACCATAAAATACAAGCAAAAGGTAGATCAAAATAGGAGAGAGTTTATTTTTAGTGTTGGAGACCTTATTCTTTCGCACCTTTGGAAATAAAGATTTCCTAAAAGAGAATACAACAATCTAAAAGTGAAGAAAACAGGTTCATGCAAGGTGGTAAGGAATTTTTCAAATAATGCATATGAGATGTAACTACCAAAATGGATTGGAAACTCTCCAATCTTCAATGTTGCACACCTTTACCCCTATAAAGGTGAAGAGCAATCAGCTAAAGAGTCTGAAACAAGGGTTGATGAAGCTGTCATATGGGAACAACAACTACAAGAGGAAATACCAAAGGAGGTTGAGGGGATTTTAGATAAGAAAGTGGTCAAGAAAAAAAGAGAAAAGGAATACTTTTATTATATGATGAAGTGGAATAACCTACCAACTAAAGATGTAACATGGTTGACTAGAAATGGCATCCTCAATTTGGGCACAAGTGTGGAAGAGTTGATGGAGAACAATAAGTGAAGAATGCTTCATTTTAATCCTTGGAATAATTATACAAGAGCATCCTTATTTTATCAATGTGTTTTTCATGTTCTTGGTTTATTCCTAGGTTGTCTAGGTGTGTTAAGTAATTCTCCCTCCAAAACTATGTCATTCAAAATTTCAAATTTGAAAATGTATCTCCTAAGCATGTAATAAGGCCTAAATGTGATTAAAGTCCAAGATTATGTAGATTCTCAACTAAAATGGATTTGGAGACCTTATTATATATTATTACAAGTCATTTATATGAGATATGGAGTGGTTAGTATCTTATTTTGTTTAGTAAGTTATTAACTCCATTTTTGGGAGTTAGTTGTGTGATGCTAGGAATATGTATTAAGAGTCTAAGATTGATTTAAACACTTGTTGGATGAATATTTCAGCTAAAACATATGTACTATAATCTATCTAACATGAGAAATGTTATGAAAGGTTTTGAATACAAATTATATCTTTTAGTATGTACTTTTCTTATGATTGTGTGACAAAACCAAATAGAGTAGTGAGGGAGAAGTTGACAGTTAATATCTTCATGAGTTTTTTCTTCTCTGTAACTACTCAAGAACCTAGAGGAGGTCAAGACAAAGCTCATGAAATTTTATTTTAGCTTTTTAAACCTTAGGATGAGTGTTTTAGCTCTAATTTTATGTGAAATGGGCCCTAACTAGGGTTTGGTGGATCTAAGAAATAATATGGTGAAAATTTCTAAATATTTGAAATTTTGATGTTCTAAGCATCTATACCAACTACCCAAAGTGTCAATGTCCAACTTATCTGGTAATTGTACTTTATAGTTCAAACTTGTTTTTAGGCCTTATATGCATAGAGAGACTGAGACAAAGTTGTTCAATGGTGATTTAGGGTTAACCATTAACTAGATTTTGATTTAGATGGTCATAAAATGCCATTTTACTCTTATATTTTGACTTTTATCCTTTAAATCATCTCTATACTTTTTTTACCTTCAAAACATGGTGTTTTAGACGCTTAATTAGGTCTGTCATAATTACTGTTAGTACCCTTCTATACAAAACAATCATAGGTAAAACATAGGTGTGTTGTGTAGTCCCTTAATTAGTGTCAAGAACATGTTTTAGTTTTGTGTTATCTAGGGTTTAAAGGAAGTTATGAGGAAAAGGTAGGGTCAACAGGGATATATGGCCCTAGCCTTGCTAAAAAGCATGGTTTGGTCTAGTGACCTAGTACATCTTTTCTAATCATTCAAAGGTCTTAAGTTAGGTGTGAATAGGTTAGGTAGGATGTGTCTAGTATATATTAGATGGTTTTTGTTTGTATATTAATTTTTCCTTATGCTTCCATGTTGAGATTCAAGTGTCAATGTTTATTTATTGTCAAGACAAGGTCTTGTCATGAACCTGAATGCCTTGAAGGAGTTGTTAACATTGTTTGAGTGTGTTACTGGTGTCATTAAATGAATTTAGAGTCACACTAAAAGGGAAGCTTATTTTTAATATTGGTTAGGAACAATAGCTTAAATAGTGTGAATGGTATCATAAGAGTCAATGACACCATCATTAGTATCATGATGATTCTTGTTCTTGAGTAACATATGAGTACCCATGGAAGGTTGGGATGGCTTGAATTGATGTGTAAGGAAATATTGATGTTTAGCTTAGTCAATATCCTCTTACAAATTATTTGGAGAGAGAGAGAGAGAGAGAGAGAGAGAGAGAGAGAGAGAGAGAGAGAGAGAGAGAGAGAGAACTTGATATTACAACTTGGGAAAAAGAGAATTGGTAAAGAGATGGAAAAGGTTGTCATATGTCATATTATGTTTGTATTTGTTAGATAAGGCATTTCATCATCTAATGAAATCTTATGAAATTTTAGTTTCAAGCTACTTACAATTTAAAAAATGGGACAATGTATTCTTAGGAAGATCATGATTTTAAAACTCTTGGACTAGAACATTTACTAAATCTTCCTAACTAATAATGTAATGAGTTTTAGGTTCTACCAATATAAAGTATCACCCATGAGATTTTTGGATAATAGCTTGGTAGCGGCAAAGGTACTTAATTTGACCCACTCTTTATATATATTTCTATATGTTTTTAAATAAAGAGTAGGATCAGTTGACCCATTGTAAGAAATGGTAAGGGTGATACCTCCTATATCAATATTAGCAATTTGATATGTAACAGGCTCATTTTAAATATGCTTGATTATATTATTAACAATATGAGGTTAATGGATAAGATTACCATGGTAATATCAAAGAGGAGGTGGGAGAACATTTTGGTTATGCATGCCCCATGGCATTTGTTGATGGTGGGTTTGAAGATGGATAAGGTGATTTTGATTTTGCATCATTTGATTTGCATTATTAGATTGAAAATAATTTATTTGATTAAGAATTTGTAATAGGATTTTATGAGTTTGAGTTGCATTATTATCATTGTTTTAAGTGTTAGAATTAGTAGTAGTGGCTTGGATACCACTATGAGTGTTGGTAGGAGCTTGGGAAGAATTGTTGGTAAGTGAAGCACTAGTGGCATAATTTGCTTGTGTGATTAAAGATGGACTAGTAGAGGGATGAGAAGAACCAACACTAGAGGAATGATTACCTTGGGTATAAAATGATGCACTAGTGGAAGAATTGAGAAGAGTGGGTCTTGGAAGGGGCCCACTAGATATATAACCTACCATGTTAGTAGATATACTAGGCATGGAGGTACAAAAAGTTAAAGAAGAAGAAGTCATGGTATAAAAAGGGGTGAAAATAGAGGGAAGAGGTTGGGAAGAAAAGAAGATATTATCCCCAAATCTATGTGAGAATGTGGGAGAAGGTGTATGAGGCTCTTCAACTTGACTACTTATCATGAGTTGGGAAATAGTAGAAGGATCCTTTCCTCAATGTTGAGGAAAATAAGAGATGGAGAGGATAATTTCTAGTCTATACTCTAATTCAGGTTGATATTAAAGTGATAAGAGAGGATTATAAAGTTATTAAGAATGATGAGGGGTCCCATAGTTCATTTTGTGAGTGGATATATGAACATTGATTTCATCCAGGATAGGAGCAATAAGCTATTTATGGGAGAATCTATTAAGGTTGTAAGACTCATCATATCTATTGAATTCAAGTCAGTGTTGTCTTCAAATAGGAAGTTTATGATGAAGGAGATGGAATAATAAAATCAAAGGTGATGCAAAAGCAAGGAAAGACAAAGGGATAGATAAGAGTATAGAGTTGACCTAGTAATAGAAATAGGGTCTAAATAAAGGAGTGAATAAGGATACATAGTAGATAGAGTAGACCTAGTATAGTAATTTGAGATACAAAGTATCTTGATAAGGATATAGATTTGACATGGTCGGCATAGTACTATATCCTGAGAGGTAGAAATGAATATTGGGTCGACCAGGTTGACTCAGAACTATAGACATGGGAAATAGATAGTTTTCGAGAGACTGTTTTGAACAGTATGATAGTGTACTAAAATAGGGAAAAATTTTACAATATAAACTAAAATCAAGAAATTTAAGTAAACACATGAGCAATTAGATCAATGAAGATGATCCAATTGAGGAACAAAACACAAAATCTTGCACCAATGATAGACAATGCAATTTTTTTATATACAACATATAATGAGAAAAGAGCAAGAAGTCAATTGAAAAGTAAATGCTAACTAAGTGGTCATTTTGAATGTTGTGATTATTATAAAGTGTTATTTTAAGTGTATGGAAGTTGTTTGAAAATAGGGATCTAGAAAGCAGTCTATGGATAGTTTTAGGATGTTTATGTTGAAATGGATTTGTCTTGGAAATGGTACAAGATTAATATTAGGGCCTACCCCCTCACTTCACAATCTTACAATGATAAAGGTGTTGGGTACTTTTCTAATATATACCATTAACCACGTGTTTATACTTGGATATAAAACTAGGTTAGCTTCTCCCTTGATGATAAAATCTAATTAGGTAGGCCTTGGGTAGATAAATGTTTAAATGTTCTTTGAAATTATCTGATTTGGTAGTGTATCCAAGGAAGGAAAAAATAGTGTAACTAAACGGTATATTGAAAATACACCTAATTAGACTATGTGAGCTAATATAAACATTCAAACAATTGAAAGTGAAAGTGTGAAGTAATTTTTAGCATATATTTGTTAATTTCCAATTTGAAACATAGTATAGTGTCAATTAAGATGATAGTATATGCAAAAATTATAGAATAGAGTTGACAATGTTGATACTATACTATAGAATCAAGGGTATATAATAACTATATCGATAGGGTTGACCTAGTCTTTTAGATAAAAGATAGAATACAAAATAAGGTTGACCAGGTCAACCTAGTTTGTTGTATGATGGTAGATTTAAACATTGCAAACTGTGAAAAATAGAATTGTAAGGAAGAACTAAAATGAGAGAGAGAAATGAACCTTGGTGGGCTAGAAGATGCTAACAAATGTTATATTCTTGTTCAAATGAATTGAATGTTACTTTCAAATTCTACCAACTATGTTGACTTAGTTGACCTAGTTCTATAATTTCTTATTTACTGAAACCTGTCAAGATGACTATACTATCTTGGTCAACCTAGTATATTTTATATAAGTTATCTAAAATACTATATTGGCCTAGTCAACATAGTATGTTTTTTGGAAGTGAATAATATTACTGTGTCAACCTATTCAACCTAGTAACCTATATTTGATGAATATCTACAAAAAAAGAATGGAGTTGTTTTTTATGCGATTATGTGTTAAACCTACACACAAAAGTTAGAAACTATTCTAACGCTATGAACCTAGGATCAAAAATATAAAATTATAATAAATAGAATGATATAAAATTAAAAAAATGAAATAAAACCTACAAATGTTAGATTCACATCGAGTTCACCCAAATATATGCAATTAAAAATGCATTAGATCTATAAACTAATCCTAGCTCAAAGAAGATAGATCCTTGTTACACTTTCGATTGGGGATATACTAGATAATCAGGAACATGACTATGTGGATCCACTAAACCTAATTATGGGATCTATTATTAAAAAAATATCATTAGGGAGGGTTCTAAAGCCTCTAGTCAAGTAAAACTATGTAATAACCCTAACTAAGACCTATGTTTTCATATTCTCTAAACTAATAAAAAGTAATGCAAAAGTCTAATCTAGTGCTCACCAAAACTTATAGCACAAAGTGGGGGTGATAAAAATAAATAAAATAAACATTCATAGAAGACATATACTCACATCAATGTATATGGAATCCTATTCCATGGAAGATAAGTAAAAATGCAGATATCTCTACTCTTATAAAAGAGGAACAAAGTTAGAAATACTTACCTTTGAAGATGAGCCTATTAAGCCTCAATATCTCCCTTATCCTAGGTTATTTGAAAGAGGTTTTTTTGGTATGAAGGATGACAAGGATAAATCAAGTCTAGCCTACACAACCTATCAATGCATCCCAAAGACAAAGTGTGCAATGTGCTTGTCCTAGTATACTTGAAAGATTCTTGGTTGATATTTAATTTTAACATGGATAGAGATGTTTAAGGATGAGTATGGAGTATTGATCATGTAAAATGGGTCCTATCATAATTCAAGAATGCTTTGAGTGCCTATTTTCATGAATGTAATTCATCTGGTAGTTCATTTTTTTCATCTAGACATTTTGTGTCTAGTGGCAAAAAATTTGAGCAGGTAGTTTGATGATATCATAATTGTGCATATGGCTGAGTCAAGGAGAGTTGGTAATATGGTTGTGATCACATTAATCCATAGTTTTTATATGAAAAGTCTCAAGTCATGAAATCAAGTGTAGTTAAAGAATTATGTGTGTAATGTTGGTCTCCTAGGCATTTTGATAGTGTGTTCCCATACTTAGCCAAATTTTCAATGTGGTAAGAATAGATGAGTAAGAATTTTGATGTTATATTTTGCATGTGTGAAAGTGAAAAGAGAAAATGATCATATGGGTTTGTTCATTTTTAACCTAGTTGATTTGTGCTAACTTTAAAGTCAATCACTGAAGCATGACAAAAGATATGCATGTGCAAAGTTGGTCTTTATAAATAATTCTTGACATAGTTAGCTCTATGAACAGATAAATCTGAGTGACCATTTTTATGTAGTTATATATCACACATGTCAGTGTTTTAGGAGAATACTAATATATGGTTAGATTCACCTATGTGATGAGATCACACAGTCCAAATTTTAGATCATGATTATAAATGTAGTAAAAGTTATTGAGGTCCAAAGTTGGCCTTTCAAGTAGATAAGTAATGGTCCCCATACTTAGGCATTTTTGCACGATGTTAAAGATCAAGACCAAATGAATATTTAATGGTCTGAGGGTGATCATAATCTAAATATGTACAGTAAACAATAATTGAAATGGATCAAAGTGTTTGTTGGTTAAAAAATTTAAATATTGAGTTCCTTACAAAAGATTCAATTGAGCATCTTCATTCCAAGATGTCAAGAAATAATGAGATGAGGACAAGTGTTCAATATTTAATGATAAGTAGAGATAAAGATCAAGGTCTATCTAAGGATTGATAGTGAGTAAGTGTTAATACTTATTTTTATTAATAGTGCACATTAAATTCAAGAGGTCAAAGTGATAATTATATAGCATTATTAAAGACTGAGCTACGTATAGAATATCGATAATGTGCATTGAGTCAAAGTTGCCAGATTACATGAGATGATTTCAACTATTCAAAGTTTAATGTCTTGGAATTGGCACACTATATATTAAGTATCAAATAAGATCAATGGTTTTTGGCTGATCTAAAATACGATGACATGAGATGAGGACATGGTGTTTGAGGTTTAACTATGACTGTTTGAATTCAAATATTTGAATTTAACAAAGGAAAGACTAGTGTTTATTTTTGGGCCATATCTTTATATCTATGAAAAATTTTAACATGGTGAAAAAAGAAAATTTTTAGAGGACTTAGAGTCACATCTCCAAATATAAATTTTAATATCTAAAAGTGTGTACAGTCAAATTTATGAAGGTTCAAAGTTGACTATGTTTTCATGTATGCTCTACAAGTAACCCAAGAAGTTTGTTTGAGCTTGTATTTATGTTGTTTTGATGTTTAATTATAAATTATATATTGGATCATGTTTTAGACTCCATTAGGATGATCTATGTGCATTAAGAAGGTTTGACTAATCATATGCACTATGAATAAAGGATTAGAAAGTGATTGTGTGTTCATTCATGATGACTATGTGCATAGAATGTTGTTTGATCAAATTATGATTACTATAAGAGTGTTTTGGCGACTATGATCATTTGAAAATGTCAAAGGTGTCATTTTGAATGGTTCCATGAAATTTGAAGTGGTACTTTATTCTTATTTTACTCAAATAAGGGTCAAAGAGATGAATAGGTCTCCATAGGACCTAAATGTGACTTAGGCCTATTTGAAAGAGAGTTATGCTTAAGTGTGACCAATGTAAGATGCCTTAAGGGTGAAGGCATGTATTGTTTCTAATAAGGAAATTTTGTGATATTGATATCATGATATATATATATATATATATATATATATATATATATATATATATATATATATATATATATATATATATATATCATGATATCAATATCACAAAATTTCCTTATTAGAAACAATACATGCCTTCAAATATGATGATTTCTAGATATGGGTGAGACATGTATAAGGTGTGCATGTGAGAGTTGTGGAGCAAAGAAGAAGTAGATATGCCTAGTGGATGGGTTGATAAGCAAAGTAGATTTTTGACTTTTTGTATGAAATTTAGGTCATATTTATGATGTAAAAATACTTATCTTGTAGTTTGAGTATATGAAAAGAATTATAAAAGTGCATATGAGGGTAGTTTGAGTGAAGAAGGAGAAATATTATGGCATGCCTATGTGAGAGGCCTGTATGAGATAGAGTGAGTTTGTGTAGGGGTTAGATAATTAAAGATCCATCATTATGTGGTGAATATATTAGTTCTATGTTGGAGGTGTTCACATCAAATGAGGGTATATAAGGGAGTTCATCTTCCTTAGGGATAGTTGCTCCTTGTCAAACAAGTGTTTCACTAAAGGCCTTTGGTCAAGAGGATATGATCAAGGTTTGATGGTCTAAAGGAGTTGACTAGTCTCTTTTTTGTAATTTATTATAGGACAAGTATTTCATGTGTTACATGCTTGAGAGTGGGTTTTATTCCTTATGAGGTTTACCCATAGGAACTATGTGTTATGTGTTTGATCCTATGTATGCATTGAATGAATGAGCTCTCTTGTTAATATTACTTGATCAAGTTGATATATGTTGATTGTTTAAATAGTTTGAAAGGATTGGAATTTTTATTGAAATATTTGGGCTCACTAATTCACCCCCCATCTTAGTGATTGTACCTCTAATAATTAGTATTAGAATAGGTCCTTTGTTAAAGGCTTGACAACTTGAAGGGGATCCAATGTATAATATGGGTAGTCATCAAGGAGGTTTCTCTACTAGGAAAGCACTGATGTTTAAAGGATATGATTATGCATTTTGGATCACTAAGATGAGGAAATACATTATATCCCTAGGGTTTGATATATGGTAATCTATTTCGGATGTTTATGTTGCTCCTACTACTCCTCAATCTAGTGTTGCGGACAAGAAGTTGTTTGAGAACAATTCCAAGGAAATTAATGCTATCACTTGTGGTCTTTTAGAGATAGAATACACGAAGGTAATCCATTGTAAATATGCTAAAGATATATAATAAAAAAATGCAAAATATATATGAAGGAAATTCAAAGGTCAAGCTTGCTAAGTTGTAGACTCACAAAAGGCAGTTTGAAACTCTCAAGATGAATAAAGAAGAGACTATGGCATCCTTTCTATAGAGAGTTGATGAGATTGAAAACATTATCAAAGGTCTTGGAGAGAACCTTGAAGAGGATACTATAGTTCAAAATGTATTAAGGAATTTATCCCTCAAATTTGATCCAAAATTATATGCTTTAATATAAATTCATGATCTTACTCAGTTGAAGATGGATTAAATGCATGACACCCCTACTACTTATGAGATGAGGAAGAATGAAAATATACCATAAAAGAAGGAAGAAAAATTAAAGATAGAGATGAAGTGAGATAAGAATTTCTAAGGTAAGAAACCCAAGGAGGATGACATTTTTGATATATATGAGGATTAACTAATTGCTTTGATTTTAATGAAATTGAGAATAGCTTTAGGCAAGTATAAAGGTAAACTACCCCTTAAATGATTCAATTGTGGGGAGATAGGATAGTTTACTAATATGTGACCTCATAAGTATAATAAGGATGATAATGAAGAGCATGATCAAGGTCATGATGATGGCAATAGATCATTCAGGTATGATAAAGGCAAAAAGAGATTCAAAAGGTTTGAAAACAAGAATAAGAAGAATGTCTACACCAAAGAAGATTGTAGCTAATTAGATGAGAGTGAAGTCAGTGACTCTGAGTATGATAATGAAGATGATGGTCCTAATGAAGATAAATCCCTATTCATGGCTAAGGAAGGTAGTTGTTCACATCAAAAGGAGTCTACTTAGAGTGATTCATATAATGATGAAGATGAGGTGAACTATGAGACTGAATTGATGAATGCTCTTGAGAAATTAAAGATTGAAAAGAAGATCAATAATAATATGATATATAAACTAAAATACTATGAGGAATAATTTAGTGTATATGAGGAAAGAATAAATGAAGAAACCAAGGATCATGAAGATATAGTCAAGCATCTCAATTATCAATTGAAAGTCTTATCTAAAAAGCTTGAAAGCTAAAGAAGATGAATGTTCAAGTATGTAATTGAAAATGAGTCATTAAGATCTAAGATAGAGAAGACATATAGTAAGGTGAAGTAATTTTTGAGATGTGAAAAGAGCTCAAGTGATCTAAACAATATTCTAAATCTTCAAAATCATGGAAGTGATACAACTAGTCTTGGATACAAATAAGAACTAGAGAATGCAACTCAAGACAAGATGAAGTATAATGTGAACAAGAATAGTCTAACTTTGAAGACAAATATTTAGACAAGGAATGAAGGTGTTGGTAGAATGAAGAAAAATCAGATTAGACAACTAAATGCCATGAGGTATACAAGTTTCAATGGTTACTGTTACACATGTAATAAATTTGGTTTTAGGGTTAGATAGTGCAAGAGACCTATTAAAAATGAATTTACTTGGAACTGTGATGGAGGTAATCAGTCAAAAAGTGTGAAAAATATTGAGTGCTTCAATTATCATGATGTGGTAAACTTTTCAAAACATTGTCCATTTAAGGTAAGGCAAGTTGAGTTTCCTTCAAGAAATATTGAGTGATACAGTTGTTATGAACTAGGACACATTACAAGATTTTGTCAAAATCTGGTAAGATAGAATGAACTTATTCCAAAAGGTCTTATATGCTTCAACTATCAAAAGAGAGGTCACATTGCTAGGTTATGAAAGTAAAGGCCTACAAGTTAGAATATGTTCAATAAGGCTCCTATAGTGTAAGGAAGAAGGCAAGTTAACTCATATAAATTGAAGGTAGTATGTATGAGTCATGATGGATCTTCTATTCCAAGTAATGTTTTTCTATGGTGTAGAATGATACATTAAGAGAAGAGTGCCAAGGGATCTCATTGTATACTCATGTTGAGAATAGAGAGGCCAAGGTCAAGGAGAAGACCAAAGTACTAGTTGAGGCTAGTTCTGAGATGTGTATGGAGCCAATGAACATCCTACCATTATTTATCATGTATCATACAAATAACATCAATTTTTAGTGCCTAGTGATGATGTTTATAACTGCAAAGTTGATTCTTCAAATAAAATGGTATGTCAAGATTCCATAGTTGTGCCTTGTATTATCAATCCAATCTTAGAAGAGAAGAAGAGTAATTTAGAAAAAAAAAACCAATTTTCATAGTTCAAATTGAAAAGAAGAAGAATAACAAAATCAATAGATATTATATCTACAAGAGGATTCCAATGGTTTTTGAGGAGTTGTGGACCACTACTAGCTTTACTTTTATATCATTATGGTGAAAAGGATGTTTATATCTATGCTTATTAAGAGACTCATTTAAGTGGAGAAGCAAGTGTTGTTGTGGTGTTCTACATATGGTACTAAAAGGATATAGATAAGTGATTTCAATCAGAGAAAGTATGTCCTAGTGGAAGAGATGTTATGGTGATGCCAAAATGATTTCATAGTTGTATATGGTCAGTCTAAAGGGTTAAGTTGAAGGTTTTCAAGTTGAAGAAGAGAATTTGTGATTTGTTAAGATGATTATTTTGCATATAAAGGTATGTTGACCTTATTATAACATGTTCCAAGTCTTTTTATTGTCTATAGGTATGTTGAAGGCAAACTAGAGATTTGTGTTTGCTCTCAGGTTTCCTAGTTTGTGCTCAAGAGTATGCAGGTCCCAAAATGGGTTATAGGATGTACGGGTTCCCAAAGATGTGTAAGATCAATTTTGGGTCCAGAAGTGTGTAATGGTTATCTCCAAGTGTTAAATAATTTTCATAGGTGGATGTTGACCAAAAAAGAGGTCTATTGACTCTATTTGTTTTGAGATTCTAGGGTTTTGGGCTTTACTATAAAAGTGGTCTACCTTATGAATTTGGTATGAGGCTTCTTAATAGGTTGAATGGGACAAATGGGCTGTTAAATCAAGCTTCACAGAGATCAAAAGGTTTGTGGTTTTCATGTTATTCTTGTTTTTGTCAAGATGGAGGACTAATTAGCTAGTAGGTTTGTGAAGGAAATATGTTACAGAGGATGATATAGGTGGTTCAAAATAGTGTGATTGAATTTTTATATGATATTTCTCTAGATATAAAGTTTCAAGTCTTAAAGATGCATATACTAAAAATTGTGGGCTTTGCAAGTTCCAGGTAGGACTACAAGGAGGATAGACAAGCCTAGTGTGAAGAAGAGTGTTTTTTGTTCATTTTATCCAAAACATAAAGGAATGAGTGTTTCAAGGTGAGTTATTATTTTGTTTTAGTGCATATTTCCTATTTGGTAAGTGAAATGAAGTTTTTTTGGTGTTCCTTGAGGTAGTTTGAGAAAGAAGGCTAGTAAGCATGTGTCATGGTTCTTCATGGTCTGTGGATATCTCAAGATGCTCAAAAGGTGAAATGGATTATAAATATTATGAGGAGTCCCTCTCAAACATATCTTGGTAAGTTCCATCAAATTTAATTTCATGGTTGAGATGTACAAGGTGGTATGCACAAAGTTAGGGGGGATAACTAAAGATAGCTTGAATGGCTTGAGGAGTGTTGCATGATGTGAGGGGAAACATATGTGACATGATTCAGTTATATTTAAAAAGTCATGATATATACTATAAATTAGATTTCAATAATTTTATAATGATGACATGATCAAACCTGGTCATAATTGTGTGTTTTTTCTTCATTTGTTGCAATGCTTGATTGAAGAGAGTATTAGCATGTAGCAAGATGAAGTTGTCAAGGTAAGAAGAGGTAAGATCAAGGTAAGGTGGAGTTTTTATAATATTTATAGGTTGGCCCTATTTTTTTGATGGTATCTTTAGGTCCTCAAGATCAGTTGGTGTCCACTTTGTCATTTTGTCAAAGTGGGAGAAGATTCTTATTCTAGAGAGTGCTTGAAGAGAGAAAAGGAAGGTGAGTTGTATGTTACTATATGATGGTTGTTGACATAAATGAAAAAGGGGATAATATTCAAGAGTTGTCAATGATTTCATGATGATGTCATGGAGGTGTCCATGTGAGTGGATGAAGTGACTTGATAGTCTAAGTGATAATGATAAAGTGTGTAATGTATTGTCTAAGTATTATTGAAGGAGGCTTGGTTGATCTTCATTTTTGACATGGATAGAGATTATCAGGGATGAGGACAAAGTATTGAGTGTGTGAAAGGGATCCTATTAGAATTTAATAATTCTTTAACTTCTCATGTACATGATTGAAATTCATCTGGTAGTCCATTGTTTTCATCTAGACATTTTGGGTCTAGTGGTAAAAAATATGAGTAGGCAATTTGTTGACATTATAATTGCCATATGTGGATGATTCAATGGGAGTTGGTCATATTGTTTGAATCAAATTAGTCCTTAGTTTCTATGTGTAAAGTCTCAAGTCATGTGATGAAGTGAAATCAAATAATTGTGTGTGCAAATTTTGGCTCCTAGGCATTTTGACAGTGTTTTCCCATACTAAGCCAAATTTATAATGTGGCAAGAATAGCTGAGTAAGAATTTTGATGTTCTTATATTTCACATGTGTGAAGGTGTGAGGAGAAAATGATTATATGGGTTTGTTTAATTGTGCACCTAGTTTATTTTTGATAGCTTTTAGGTCAATAATTGAAGCGTGATAAAAGCTATACATGTGTAAAGTTGGTCTTTCCAAATAATTCTTGATATAGTTGACTTTGTGAACATATAAATATGAGTGAGCATTCTTATGATGTTATTTATGACATGTGAGTATTTCAAGAGTATATTGATATATGGTTGGATTCTCCTATGTGATAATATCATATTTTCAAAATTTCAAATCATGGATCTAAGCATAACATAAGTCATTAAGGTCTAATATTGGCCTTCTATGTAGATAAGTAATGGTCCCCATAGTCATTTTTGCATGATGTTAAAGATCAAGACCAGATGAGGATCCAATCATTCTTGGGTGATCATATTATGAAGATATATGTTTCATAATAATTCAAATGGATAAAATTATTTGTTGGTTAACAAAGTTAACTATTGAGTTCCTTAAAAAAGGACAAGGGAGCATGTTCATTCTAAATGTCAGGAAGCAACGAGATAAGGACAAGTGTTCAATGTTTAATGCTGAATAGAGATAAATATGGAGTTCCTTCCAAAGATAAATAGTGAGTAGGTGTTTTTACTGATCAAGATAAATGGTGCACATTAAATTTAAGAGGTCAAAGTGATAATTGTTTAGCATTGTTAAAGATCGACCTATGTACAAAAGATCGATGGTGTGTATTGAGTCAAAGTTGCTAGATTACATAAGATGAGGTCAGTTATTTGAAGTTTAGAATTTGGGAATTGGAACACTATGAATTAAATATCAAAAAATATCAATGGTGAGTGATTCATCTAAGCTAAGAGGACAAAGGAAAGACTAGTGTCTAGGTTTTAGGCCATTAATTTCAATTTGTGTAGAATTTGGCCATGCTGTAATATATAATTTGTAAATGAATCCAAGACACATCAATAAATATAAATTTAAATATTTTAAACTATGTATATTCAAAGTTATGAAGTTTTAAATTTAACTATGTTTTTGTATATGCTCTACAAGTAACTTGATAAGTTTGTTTGAGATTATATTCATGTTATTGAATGTTTAATGATGAATTATATATTATATAATGTTTTATACTCTAAAATGATGATATATATGCATTATGAAAGTTTTAATAATCATATACAATATGAGAAAAGGCTTGAAAAGTGTTTGTGTGTTCATTCATGATGATTGTGTACACAAAATGTTGTTTAATCAATTTATGCTTTAGCCCAAGATTTTATTGGTGATTTTGATCATTTGAGAATTCCAAAGGGGTAATGTATAATGGGTCCATGCATATAAATGTTGTATTTTGTTTTTATTTTTCTTGAAGAAGTGTCAAAGAGATGAATGGGTCTCCATAGGACCTAAATGTGACTTAGGTGTATTTGGAATAGAGTTGTGCTTAAGTGTGAGCCATGTAATATGACTTAAGGGTGAAGGAATGTATTATGGCTAAAAAATAAATATTGAGATATTGATAATCATGATATCTCTATATATAGTGAAATCAAATATGATGATTTATAGACTTAAGAGAGACTTGTGCAAGGTGTGGATTGAGAGTTGTGGAGCGAAGAAGAAACTGATGTGTCTAATGGATGGGTTGATAAGTAGAGTAGATTTTTGATTATGTGTATGAATTATAGGTCATATTTATGATGTCATAATAGTGTTATTGTATTTTGAGGATATGTAAAGAAGTTTGAAAGTGCATATGAGGATAGTTTGAGTGAAGAAGGAGAGAGATTGTGGAATGCCTATGTGAGAAGCCTATATGAGATAAAGAGAGTTTCTATAGGGGTTAGATAATCATATATCCATAATCACATGTTGAATACATCAGTTCTAATTTGTATGTGTTCACATCAAAGTATGGTCTAAAGGAGTTCATATTTTTTGGGGTAGTTTCTCCTTGTGAATAGGTGTTTCACTAAAGTCCTTTGGTCAAGAGAATATGATCAAGGTATGATTGTCTAAAGAAGTTGACTAGTCTCTTGATTATAATTTATTATAGGAAAAGTAGTCCATGTGCTACAAGCTTGAGAGTGGGGTTTATTCACCATGAGGGTTTCCCATAGGAACTATGTGTTATGTGTTTGATCTTGTGTATGCATTGAATTAAAGAGATCTCTTGTTAATGTTGCTTGATCAAGTTGATATTTGTTGATTGTTTAAATAGTTTAAAAGGATTGGAATTGTGATTGAAATATATAGGCTCACTGATTCACCCCCCTCTCATTGATTGTACCTATAACATTCTCCAAAAGACAAGATCCATATCTCCAAAGAAAGTATGAAACCCTAAGCTTGTTCCTTAAGTAGAATAGTGGATTAGAAGATGTGTAATAACTCTTACTTATTAATATCTTATCTAAATAATGATGAAATTATCTTGTATATATAGGTAGATTTAAACTTAATCCTTTCTAAAAGTTTTAGCTGACAGGGTTGACCCAGTCGACCTAGTACTATTATTGACTAAAACTCACCAAGTCACAGGCTAAGTCAGCCAAGAGTGAACCTATACCCTAAATGAGTTTCATAAATAAGATTACAAGGTCAACCTAGTTGACCTTGTATTTTAAACTATTGAAATGGGTTTTAGGTTGGGAAAAGGGGTATAGAAGATGCAAAATGATTGGAGTGTACAAGAGATAAGAACAATCTTAAGAAAATGGTATTTAAAAGATAAGTGTGTAGCTAAAAAGTGGTAAAGTGACAACAATCTTGTGAAGCACCAATGACCTATCCACCCTTTTCTTGATACACCCCTTAAGGCATGCACTCAAATAGATTGCGACTCGATAAGTTCATTTAAAATAAAGAGCATCAATAACTGATAAAAGATTGAAAACATTATTTATATAGAGAATGCAGACTTGGATTGAGATTCTAATAAATAAGGACTAAAAGGAGTTAAATATTGAAGAAGCTAATAGCTCTGCATCAGATTGATACTATAGTAGGAAGATTCTTATTGGAAATAATATGAACTATTATTCAATCAAAATAAAAACAAGTACATTTGTTTTGATAAATTGTTCTTATTATGTTAATGTTATATGAAGAAAGTTTAAATTATGAAGAGTACTTGTGATATACATTAAAGTGTAGGTATGACCCATTTAGGTTAGAAGAGGAAAGAATTTAGTGATAAAAGAAATAGCTAAATTCCCTATGTCCAAGGTGAAGGACTTGAGTCTAAGAAATAAGATCCTTGTGAATATAGTGAGAAAAAAGTATAGAATCTCAAGAGAAAAAAACAAAAGTTATGGTGGTAGCCCTAAAGCCATTAAGGATTAAAAGGTAAATAAAGAGTTATAGGAAGATCAATTACAAGATCAAGGAGAGATTAGAAAGGAAAATAAAAGTATTAGGCAAAGGACTAGAAGAGAGAGACGAGTGGCGACCCAAGTGTGGCACCTAATAAAATTGATCAAGTGGTGATCCAAGTGAGTCACCTAAGAAGACATATAAAGTGAAGTAGCTGCACATTGCAGTCTTGTGAAGATAATAAGACCAAATTGAAGATATGAACTCAAAATTAATTAAAAAAAATAGAAATGGAAAGATAAATATTAAGTTAATAAGAATTAGGGAGGAATTAGAGATGTTTGAGCTCATGGTGGATCTATGCTTGAAGAATATAGAACAAGGATGTGGTTAGCCAATGAAAAGAAGAGTGAATTGGTAAATATATTTGATATTCAATAGGAAAATAAATCAAAAGATAGAGAGAATTACCCATAGAGGCTTGAAGAGTAAAGAGTTGCCAACTGAGCAACTTGAAAAAGAAGTTGTGAAAAAGGTTCTCATCGAGGAGAACATAGAGAAAGAAGTGCCAAAAGAAACACTTGATAAATATATTAAAAGAGAAAAGAGAGTTTCATGGAAGGAGGAACTCATGCATACATGTTGGTATATTTTTTTAATATTTAATATTTTGGTTAAGTATATCTATGTAGGTATGAATAATCTCATAGAGAAGATCAGGAATAAGGGCTTAAAATTTATAATAGTTCGATCAAGTAAAGCACCAATCAATTTGACTAAATATAACAAATGAAGAGAATAGGATGTATAATCCAACACAAAGGAGATTAAATACCCTCAACAAGCCAATGAAGTTATATAAGATGAGTTAGAGTTCCATGATTATTTAGAAAGAATTACAGTAAAAGAAAGAAAGGAATCCCAAAAGAGAGAGAGGTGATTGCAATTCATAAAGACATGAGAGAGAAAAATAATATACATCAGGCCATTGAATAGGTACATAGAATATTAAATAGTAATTTTGACCATGCACATAGGGATAAGATTACTACTATCTATGTTAATCTAAAAAATATCAAGGTTTAACTCTCAGAACATGCAATCAATCATGGATACATAGCATCAATATGGCTCAATAAACCAAATTATGACAAGGTGAATACAAAAACCAAACAATAGCTTGTTTAATCTATAAACTCAAGTAGAGGATAAGTGTAAAGGACTAAGGAAAAAACATATTTCATGATGAAGTCAATATATAGGGAAGATGGTTAAAGATGTAGGTATGAAGAAAGGATGCTAACATGTGGATCAACTTATGATGAAAAATGAAAGACTGAAGAAAGAAGCATGTATCAGCCCAAGGTCATAAAAAACCAAGCATGGCTTTACATGAGAATTAAAGAAGATACAAATATTAATTTTCCTTAGCATGATGAGAAAAAAAATATATTAAGAGTGCATAAAAAAGAGAAAATAGATATAGTTGAAAAAACAAGATAGAAGAGGAGGTTTTCACAACCGTGTGATTCAATTTAGCAAGACAACCATGATGAAGAATAGCCTAAGAGGATAGATGTAATCCTAAATATTATTTACCAAGAGCAAAATGGAAATTAAAGGTAAACAAGTTGTTTTAAATATTTTTCTTAATGATGCATTGAATGAGATGACGGAAGGTGAATATGAGTTATGGAATGAATTAAAAACTAATATGAATCAAGGAGAGAGGTCAAATATGACACCCAAAGAGGATAAACAACAAGAAAAAGTTATGAAACATCATCAAATAATTAGGATGACAAATTTTAGGTCTTTGGTAAAGATTAGAGATCAAGATGATGGTCATGAGTTGTTGATATATAATTAAAACCTAGAGAACCAAGTGGAACTAAAAATTTTAGGAGATGATCTTGTTGATAATAGAGAGTGTAAATTAGTTTCCATAAATGGTAAAGTAAAAATACAAGGCAAAGTGAAAAATGAAAGATATAGAGGACAAATAGTCCCTAAATATGATGAATAAAGTGAAGGGATAAATGATCTCTCACTAGTAGAATAATTGAGGATGATATAATAATTATTCAATCCTTCTAATCAAGTGGTTTACAACAACTAATAGTGCAGATCAAATTATGAGAAGTGATGATGAACTCAAAGATGAGATTCAAGAGATCATGGTAGAGAAATACATAATGAATAACAATCTTATACCTCATAAGGAGAATCATTTTAAGATAAATATATATTATATGGAGGACCATGGTAGTACAAGGATGTTCTAACAAAATAATGACCTCATAAATTCAATAAAGAAGTAAATAGAGAGAAAACCCAGTTTGAGAACTAATCTAAGTGGAAATCAAGAAGAGAAGCAAGTAAGCTAAGTGCAAGGTAAAAGGATGAATCATTTTTATGAAAGTGTTTCATCTGAAGGAATGGAAATAATGAATGGGAAACAATACTTTATATATCATGAATACAAATAATGGCAAAGGTTTCTACACTTCATTGAAGAAGAGTGGACAAAGAGACACATCAAAAGAAGAAGACCAAATAAGTTAATAAGGCAAATATGCAAAGAGAAGCTAAAGAGAGAGACTATAGATAAAATAGATAGAAGAGGGAAGATATTTAAGGACCATAATAATATAAATTTTAAAATGAGAAAGAAATAGGACAAGTTATCATTGAAGTGGAGTTCAAATCTCTCCCACCTTGAGAGCATGATGCAAAGGCATAAAAGAATGATATGGATAGGATATGAATCATGACGAGTTTTGAATTTGTAATATGTGTGTGGTATATTTTATTCCATAGGATAAATCATAAAAGTGTTTATAATAATGTACTTTGGCTTGTAGAGTTTTTCCCACCAAAACACTAAATTTGAAATTTGAAATTCATAACTAGGTTTAGAGAGGCGATTGGAGTCTTGTGAAAAGGGAAGTGATGGATGATGTTGATTTAGGTCCTATATGTTCATTCAAAATATATTAGATATGTTATCAATGTGTATGTCATGTTTTATAATAATATAAGCCAAGAGAAGGAAAACTAGAACACATTGTCAATGATCTCCTACGTGGTGTTAACCTCTTGGGAGGTAGATATCAAGAAAGGGATGTTATGCATGAGTGTATGGAATGTTAGAAACAAATAGAGAGTGTGTAATATAAGATAATAAGTTATAATTTTGTAGATTAAAAGGATGAGTAATGAAAAACAATGAGAAATGGATAAAATTTGACTGTCTTGAAAAATTATGTATATGTCTCTTTTGATTGCTGGAATATCAATAATGAAAGATTACTTTGAATAAAAATTGACCTGTTTTAGAGCATGAGATCAAGTCTAATTGATGTAAACTTTGTATTATAATATTTTTTATGTCATCCTTTTTGATAAGGTTCTTTCTATCATAATACAATCTAATGTGAGGTATCTCATTATTAACACAATCCATACATTAAGTATGCAAGTAAGTCTTGAGCTCTATTTTAGAGATTGAAGGTTTATAAACATAGAAAAAGGTTTTGAAATTATCAAAGATAATAATAAAATCCTTAAGGCCTATTTTGACATTAGAACCATTACTTAAATCCCATCTAGCAATGTAGTCTTAAATAAGCAGTTAGAATTTTATAGTTTGCTCATTAGGAAGCATATGGAGATAGATTTTACAAAATTAGCTATTTGGAAAGTTTCTAGAAGGTTATTTCAACATTATTAAATTTTTATGAAATAGATAAATTAATTATAAACTATTTTAAGGCCATTTAGGTGTATCTTGTCCTTATAGATTCATCAAGAAATAACTCAAAATTCTTCAAGAATGCATTTTTGAAGATTTCAATGGATGATAAATGAAAAATAATCATTAGAGGAAATTGATAAAGTTAGATAGGACATCATCCAAATAGTTATAGCTTTTGAAAGTGGTTTACATTCAAGATATTCAATTTATTATCCTTTTGGGCTTATGTAGACTAGTATAACCCTCAACTAGGATTTTTATATTCAAATCTCTTTATATTGAGATCACACCCTTCAAAATTCCTCAAATTTGGTCATCGGGTATATTAAATATGATCTTCAAGATTAATTAAGTTTTAGACCTGTAAAATTTTGTGGTATGATTTCTAACTCTTTATGTTCAAACTAGGCATTAAAGAGACCTAAAATTTATAGTAGGTTTTTGGCTAGTTTGTCTACACTAAAAATTGGATATGGAAATTTAAGTGAAGCACAAAAGGTATAAAGGATATCTATAAATGCCCATGGTTTATTTTTAAACCTTTTAAATTATTCCTAAAAGAAATAAAGTACAAATAGATTAAGGACTCTTAGTTGTAAGTTATGTTATTGGGTTGATATGTAAAAGGAGTCATAGTGTTCATGTTAATATCCATTCGAGGCCTAATGAGAGAATAAAGAACCTTAAGTACTTGTTTTAGTCTATCTAGCCTTTGAGACTATATCCAAGAAATGCAAGTTTGAACAAGTATGTCACAAGAGTGACTAAATAAGAGAGAGTGAGGTTATTTTCATTAAGTAAAAAATAATGAGGATGAAAAAGAGCATACAGAGGTACATGAAGGTGAGAATGTCTTATAAGATACAAGATTACTATGCTCTACAAGAGGTTTAGAAGCTAGTGTTGTCAAGGGAGAGAGATTGTTAATTAAGAGAGTCAAAAAGTGATAAGGCTATATTTCCATAAGAAAGGAGTAAGTTAAGATACTAATTTGATAAAGAAAGACCATTCACAATTCATGTAAATGTTTATAGAGTTATACAGAGGAATTGGTGTTCTAGAGTCTTGTAGAGTTGACTAGAACCATGGCCTATATAAAGACAAATATCAAGAATTTTTAGTGAGAATATTGGGGACCATATAAAGACCCTCTTTGAATAAGTTACAAGGGATATTCAAATTATAGACTTTAATACAAGATTATGAGTTAGCTAGGTAAGTTATGCAAAGTTAGATTGAGATTCAAATAAAGAAGGACCTAAAGGGAGTTAGAGATTGAAGAGGTCAATAGCTTTGCATCATCATCTCTATTTTTTCCAAATTCATGAGATATTGTACTCCAAGAAAATTTCATATTCAACCATGTTAATATAAAGATAAGAGAATTAAGAAGGTATTCCCCCATGGAAGTATTAAAATTATGGTATTTTAGAAATAATTAATTGTTCCACCATCTACAATCATGACTTAATTTTTTAGAACTGGATAAATAAAATAGTTCAAATGAGTATCCAAGTTACTATTGATGAATTTATTTTAATTCATGATTCAATAAACATTTTCACCTTCTATTTATTGAGGAATCCCACCACCTTAATATTTTGAGTAATACTTATACCTAAAATGGCTTGACATGAGATTGTAGGGTGAGAATATTCAAATTCCTCCTCTAGTTATTTCATACTCTCACTAGTGACCTCATCATCATCTTCGTATTCATTGGTAGCTTTAATGTATGATTTTTAAAAAAATATATATTTATGTGATTTTATCCACTTGCTATCAAAACGAAAATATAACCCTTAAGAACAGTTCTCTTCAATTTATTGAGGGGTCAATCTTGTAGGTTGCATAAATGATGGTGCTATGAAATTGTGTTTGTAGCCATGAGTGAAATCCCTTATTTTAACCAATTATTTTTTATCTACATGGAACGTGAATGATATGACTTCAAAAATAGTTGATAAATTAAACATATAAACTTCAATTTAGATGTTGTTATTGATCCCCAAAATAACATGTCAATCAATTTATTCTCAATGATGCAATGCACTCATTATCATAGATTCTATCATTATTAAATATAATCCTTAATAGTAATTTTCTATCATAAATTTGATAAATAAGTAAAGTAGTTGATGGATATTCTCTTATGATATTGTATTTTTAGTTTCTTAATAAACATTGACTAGGTAATATAAGTGCCCTTATTTTTATTTTGAGCACAAAACCACCTATATGAAATGAAATTATCAAGTTTCAAATAGAAGTATTTTATGATCACATTTTTTGAACATGGGTCTAATGTAGATCATATAAAAAAAATATTTTATTAATTCAAGTAAGTGGATCTTTACCATCATACTTGTTCACTTGTAATTTTAGAAGCACGTGCTTTGAGCTAGTATTGGAGTTATGATTATTCTGATTGGTTGAACTTGATTGGAGTGGTGGAGGATTATTTTTTTGGAAGATGATTCATAATAGAGTTAAATTTATAAATAATAATTGATAACTAAAACTTTAGAAAACCATTTCTCATTTTACTTCAACAATATCATCCTTACTCAATATGGTTTAGATATATAACTAATTTATTTGAACTATAGGTAATAAATTGATGGATCTAAAGTTTTGGACTCCATGTCATCTTTTTAGATATTTTTAACCTTTCCTACATTCGAATGTGTTTGGACCAACCACCTATAAACCTTGGGATGAAAGGTTTTGGTACTGAAAAATTGTACATTAATTTATACCATTGTGATCATCTGACAAAGATGAACCCAATGACTACTAATTTGTATCAATGCCACATAAAAAATATAGACTTAAAAAAGAATACTTTGGAAAAATATTACATTATAAAAAATAAATTCTTCCATATTATAGGTTATGTTTTTTAGATCCTTAAGCTCTCTAGAGAACTAAAACACCATATCCAAAAAATAAAGTCATAGAAACTAATCTAAATCAATGCTCTAATACCACTTGTAATGAGATTACTTACACATTACTAGTAATATAATAATATATAAAATAATTAAGAGTAGATTAATCTTATCCATGATACTAATTGACAAAATAGTAGAATATTTAAGAATAATTACTGAGCCAGTTTGGGGGCCAACCTTCACAATGATGAAATATGAGCAAGATTATCAATATAACCATAAACAACTAACCTCTACCTCCTATATATACTATATGTATCCATGTTTATTACATAGGATAACCATACTAAAAATAGATAAATATAATAAGATAATATGAAAGGTATGTAATCCATAAGTCAGCCACACATAACCCTCGATGCACTATAGTTTAAGGTTGTAGCAAGTATTAAAATTATAACTTATTAAATTCTCGTTGAGATATGTTGAGAAATATGTAATGGTGTATACCCCACACAATATTAGTGGAAATTAATAAGTTTTCAACTAGTTTCCTTTTCCTTAGTGGCCTTGAATTGTTTGAAGACTTGAAGGACCTAATTTTTGGTCTTTGACAGGTAGACACACATATTTTATGAGTAGTAATAAAAAAAAACTACAGATAATTGTATCATTTATAGATGAGAGTCATATATATTCACATATTGGTGTGGACCATATCCAATAGAATAGTATCCCAATATTCACATTCTTCAAATGGATATCTCTATTATTTTCAAGTGAGGAAACTAGAACAAATATTAGAATATTTCTTGAGTAAGGAAAGGCCTCTGACCATGTTGTGTCTACTTAATGAGATTAGATATCCATATATTATATGCAATATATGTTTTGGTATTTATTTCCTTCAATAAAACTTCCTATTAGTCATTGTTAACATCATCAAGAAGAAATAGTTTTCTTATATTCTCAGATATTTCCAATATTGTGGAGCATATCGAATTTTTTTACTATGATTGTTTCAAATGTCATATTTTTATCTCAAGACATTTAATGTTTTCAATAAAATTCCATATGTATGTGTTGTCATCATTTTTAAGAAAATGGGTACCATAAATTCATATTCAACATTTCACCCATTGCATAGATCGGGGCCCATAATGTTTCAACACTACATAGGAAAATTTTCACTTTTTTTTTTTTTGGTTTCAATATGTGAGAATGTAGTCATTTTTATTTACTTATAATTTTATTTATTTTTGGATTCATATACATTATTAATATTATCATAGACATTATTTATTTTAAATAGTACTTCATATATGAGGTTTTACCACAACCAAGACTCCAAACATGACTATCAATATTTCCTTACAGTTAGATTTATCTAATTTTCATTATTGATCAACATCATTTATATGTTGGGTCAATTATATATCATTAACTAGCCATATGCCTTAAATTATATAAGTATTTTTACCTTAGTCTACCATGTTTCATATGTCACCTCAAAGAAGCTGAGCATTTAGCTTAATAAATCTTGTTCTAGATCTAGCCATTCTAAACAATATGACAAAGGGAGATGGATTGGTTACTTATCAATCCAATATGTTTAATTTTATATATTCCATTATTTTTATATACCTATCCTCTCAATATAGTTCTGTTTATATATAATCATTAGTACATGGAATAAAACCACCCTTTATGAATATACCAGGTGCTATGTGAAACAAATGTTAATGCATATGAAAGTAGAGTGGTACTTTTTAGAGAGATAGTACATGAAAATAAGGTGTCCATTAATAGCATTTAGTTATTTTAAATTATTTTACATGGTAATAACTTCCCTATATACTTGGATATTCCACACATTAGTATTTATGCTTAACAATTATGGTGGATGTGTAACAGAGGGAAGATTCAATGAAATGGTTTCCCTTATTTCTCCCCGAATATATAAAGGGATGGAAGGTGCACTTGCATTAAACTTACATCAAGTAAATTGAGTTATTACATATATATATATATATATATATATATATATATATATATATATATATATATATATATATATATAACATACTATATTTATCTCCTATTTAGAAAGCTAACTTATGATTTATAGTGCATATTATTTTATAGCTTAGCAGCCCTACTAACCAACCTATAAACATCCATAAGTGTTTTAATAACACTAATTAAAAATTTATTTGTAATATATTGTGAAAATATTAATTATTATAACAAAGGATTTGAAAATCTAAAAACTTCACTTTTGTACTTAAGAAATCATCAATAAATATGAATACATATTTTGAACCAAAAAAATAATGAGAAGGAAATGTCATAATTTTATTATGCATCAAATTAAGAGGAGTTGATGTTCAATAAGTTTGGCGTTTAGGAAAGTGGTCCTGATGTTTTTTTTTTTATCATACAACTTAGATAAACATTTCCAATACAACGGACCTTAGGAAGGATAGCGACCAAATTTTATGAACTCATATTCTATAAATATATGTAGTTTAGGTGACCAAATCTTTCCTTTCACAATTTAATAACTACATTGGAATGATAAAAAAAAATATTAACCTATGGATGGTTCAAATATCTCAAATATTATAGATGTATATGATGATATAGAAAAATTATTGTAATTAAGTCTTGTGGATCCTATAGTTATCTTATTACAACATTTTATGGAGAAAAATCCACAATTTTCCCAATCTTTGAATTACATATTTGATATATAAACAATAAATTAGATGTAATTTTAGGTAGAAATAGTACATCATTGATGCACCCATCCTACATATAAACTATGTTCTATCCCAAAACATCAACTCAAGAATATTTTCCAATTTCAACCTAAGAAATATTTCATTCAAAAAGAGGACATAATATCACAATAATGTGCTAGATTATGAGAAGCACAAAACAAAATAATCAAACTATCATTTTTTGTACTGAATGATATGGAAAAAAGTGATTTTCCTTTACCTTAAGGAGTTTAAGAGGGAGAACAAACAATAGTCATTTATGGTTTGTCTACTACTTATAAATATTCCAATTTATTATAACACATGTACTCAAGATGTTTACTTCTACCAAAAAAACCATAATCATTAAATACCTTGTTTTTTACGCATGAATTTTTAGGCTTAGAATACTTAGAAGACTAATGAGCCTCAGAGATATGTTTTATAAGTTTTTTTGAAGGAAATCTCTTTGGATTAGGTTTAGATGAAGGTATACCCATATAGGAACTATGAACTAGTGCATCACTTGAACCATGAAGAGAATCAAGGAAAAGTAACTTGGTTTGGTTTCTAATTAGTCATTCACAAAATATTAAAAAAATAGTCATTTTCAACTCATCACCTAGGGAATCCATAGTAGATTATAAAGTGGAGTCAAAAACACTAAATGGACCTTTAAATTTTGATAGAAATAATAAGATAACCACTTTGTCACTTTTATATTTGCCATTGGATTTTAATTGTGATCTAATAGAATTAAAGTTGGAAAGAAATTATTAAATAGTGGGAAAATAAAAGGGTGAAATAAAAGATAATTTTTAATCATGTTTAAATATTCCTCCCCAAATGGTTCTTCAAATTTATCCTAGGATTTATTTGATAACTTGCCATCTATAATGTTGATCAACAAATTGTCCAAAACATTGAGATTGATCAAAATAATGGCCTCATTTTTCTTGCATGCACACTCCTAATTTTTATTTTCTACAATGAATTTTGGAACTGTATTTGAAATTAATCTTGACAAGCCTTTAGACTAAAAAAATATTACATCATGGGATTTCATGTAAGTTTTTTTTTCATGTTTAAGGGTTCAATAATATAGATTTTATCTTTTGTAGCAAAGGTGGAGGATGAGTATCTAGAAAGTACATAAAATAGAAAATCCCCTCGACGCTATACAACGATGAAAAAAATATTACTCTCTTTTTTAAGTATGAGCCTTTATGAATTATCTCATAAAAAATTTAATCCCTCTTCTTGTGAAAAAATTTACCCTCTTATAAATTTTACAACCTTAAAAAAACCAACCTCACCTTAATAATAATAAAACAAAGTTGTTTTAATAATTAAAAAATCAAATAAAACTTGATTTAACCTTTTTTAAGAAATTTTGTTTGAAATTGGAAAAAGGCTTGCCCCTTTAATCTATTTTGAAGAATGGTTTCACCAAAATTGAAGTAGCCACTTTGTTTTTGTAACATATTGAACATATAAATGAATAACTTTTTTTTGAGTTTTGGCAAATAAAAAAATAAAATTTTAAGAACATTTTAGAAAGGTTTAATTTGGAAGTTGCATGAAGGTCTATGTAAGTTCGGGTGGAAGGATTAGATGGCGAAGGGAGATAGTTGGCCATAAATTTGGTGGCAAGATGGTCAATAATTGACCATAGTTAGTGGTCGAGGGAAGATGTTTAGAGCCAAGAACAATATGGTAGTGTGGATATATTGATTGAAGTAAATAACAATACACATTTCCGCTATTATCAATGTCAATTTATAAGGTATAATCAGATTCAAATTATTGGTATAATCTAGTCAAGGTAGAATCATACTTTATAAGACCTTAGTGTTGAGGCAAGTGAGATGTAAAGTGTAATAGCTACTGTAAAGCCTCATAATCTTTGATACCATAAAATAACTATGAGAGAGGATTTATAGATCTGAGATCAATATTTTGGAGAACACAACCACAAAGCAATATTAAACCAATACTCAACCACAAAGATAAAATAAAACACAGGTAAATTGTCATTTAATATGATATTACTCTCTCCATGTTTATCTCAGTCTTCTCCCCACTCCAAACATGTTATAGGAGTGCCAAATATCTAGGTTTAATTATTTTATTGCTAATAACAAACTAAAAGCTAATAAATTATGTGCCTAACAAATTGTAACAACATATATTTATGAACTAATATAGGAATAACTAATATCTTAAATAATGAATTACATGCATATAGGTTGTTAAAAAAAACATTCCTAAATATAAGCTTCCTAAACTAAGCTTAAAAGACTAAGTGTGAACTAATATATGACAAGGATAGATAAATAATAATAGGATAATATAATCCTACTATGAACACAAATGAGACCAAGGGAGTTATTTTATAAGCTTCATAAATATTATTATGGTAAATTTAGGGTTCACAATAGATTGGATGCTCACCTCCCATTAATGGGTCAATGGTAATTGGTAATGGTAAAATTAAGAAAAGGAATAGGGTTGGTATTGATTAGAAATATTCACCCCTAGCATGGTTCAAACTTAATTTTGAGGGAGTTTGTCAAGGGAATCCAAGAGCTTCCAGAGCTGGTTGTGTGATTAGGTAATGCAGTGAGTCTCTTATTAGATGAAAGTCTATTAAAGTTTTGTATGAAACCAATAATGAGGTTGAAACCCATGTCTTGGTGGCCAATATTGATCATCTAATTGAGTATGGTGTCTCTAATTTATAAATTGGAGGGGATTCTCAAGTAATTATTCATGCCTTGTCGAAATTAATGGCTAAATCCTAGAACCTAAATAATATCCATAAGAAAGTACGGGGTGAATTCTCTAAATTTCATAACCATAAATGTTCACACTGTTATAGAGAGGCCAATCAAGTGGTCAATTTTATAGCCAACATTGGGATCAAGCAAATAGAAATTAAAAGGGAGCATAATGTTAGGGAAGCATGCGAAGATTTTAATGAGGTGGTTAACCTTGATTTTTGAATGACTTAGGTTTCCATCCTACACATCTGTCATTTGGAGTGGTGATACAATATGATGAGCCTAATTTATTTTCTTTCTTGGGTCTCATACAAATCTCTTACCTAAATATCATTAAAATTGGTGCTTTATGGTGGTAGTTTCTCTTTTTAAGATTTGGTTATTACAAATTTTCCATGTTCTATTTTTAAAATGTTTGGTTAGGGTATTGATGAATTGGAGTAGAGAAGTATTGATTCTTTGTATCTATTTATGGTCTTCAAATGAAGGGCTAAATGGGAAATGGGGTTCATAAGTTTTGTTTCGATGATGTGACAAAAAATATATTTTCTGGATTCTTACCCTGGATGTGGCCTAGACATCTTGGAAGTATTGGGTGGTAAGGTGTTAGATAATATTTTGAGATGGAGGGTAAATTTAGTTATCACCTCTTTATTTGCTTCTAATATTTTATTGATCATCTTAGGTAGAGAACACGTGATGGATTTGGTCAAGTTATTTGTATCTCCTAAATTTTGGGTGGAAATGTTGGATCAATTGGCATATTTTCCTAGTGAGTCTCATGATTCTATCCCTTTTTTTGGAAAACATGTTTTGGGTTTTGTTCCATATCCATGAAGAATGCCAAAGGAACAAAACCCAAAACATCCTTATCAGAAATGAAGCAAGACTCTAGCTCCCTAAAGAACCTAGGATATGATCTTATTTTGACTTTCTCCTTATTAATTTCCATAAAATTACTTTATTTGATTTACAAAATGATTTATCCATTTTTTTATTTTAATCTAAATTTTAAATTGTGTGTTTTTATAATTACTTGTTAATTCATTTAACTAAATGAACACTACATTTTTAGCCTTCATTTTAATTAATTTAAGTGAAATTTATCTCAATAAATACTTTCATAAATTAAAATTAGAGTCTAAATACCTAAATACATTAGATGATGTTGGAAAACATTATATAATGGATAAATTTAATTATTTATATATAATCCTATAACACTTTCTATTAAACAATTCTATAAAGGTATACGATCACATGTGAGTGTTGGTCACTCATCAATCCCAATGTTGAGTTTTTATTGATTTAAACTATCGGTATTATAGGGTGGAAATCCAGTTTATGTCTACACAATAATTTGACCAAGCGTTATGGCCCACAAATAATAAAATAGTAATAATAATAATAATATTAATAATAATAATAATAATAATAATAATAATAATAATGATAATGATAATGATAATGATAATGATAATGATAATGATAATGATAACGATAACGATAACGATAACGATAACGATAACGATAACGATAATAATAATAATAATAATAATAATAATAATAATAATAATAATATAATAATAATAATAATAATAATAATAATAATAATAATAATAATAATAATAATAATAATAATAATAATATAGTAATAATAATAATAAACAACTTATGTATAAACATCTTAAGTTTATATTAAGATAAAATTATTTTCACCTCTTCTTGTTGTTTAACCCTAAATTGAGATTGATCAATATATTATAAGGTTAAGAATAAATAAATGGATAAGCACAAGGGTGATAAATAAATCTATAACAAGCCAATTAATTTTAAACATACATAAATAATAATATAAATTTAAATGTTGAGATATGACAAAAATAGAAGTACAACTATTGATTGATATTGAAATAAATGGAAACAAGAGTACTTAGTTTGTTGTGGGCATGAAGATACGATATGGAAGTAGACTAGATCTAGATTATGGATCAATCATCATAGTCTATAAATTTTCACTTTGTGGCCTCATATGATTACATTGAATTTGGGCATTTGTATTGATGCACATATCTAACCTAGATACAAGTGTCCATTAAATATTAGTGATTTTATCTAGACGCGACCACCTATTACATTTTAGGTTTTCTTTCACCTTTTCTCTAATGTGTTTATATCTCGTGCACATACTATCATTCCTTGTCAAATGATCTAACCATAATTATTCATCTTTATAGTGATTATAGGGAAATGGGTTAAGGGGCTTATGGTGTCAAGATAAACCTAAATGCCCCTCTTTTAATGGGTGTTTCCTACATAGACATTATATTAAATATGGACTCAAAATGATGTAGTTCTACCCCAATATGTTGTTTTTTTATGTGCGTAGGGGTGTAATATGTTGAAAAAAAGTACATGCAATGACCTATCTTATAACTTGGCAAATAAGACTCTTGGATTGTGATGATCCATGTATTTGGTGTACTTTGAACCCCTAAAGACCTATCATTAATCCTCCCATTAATAAAATTATTTATCCATTGTTCATACATTTTCCTAGTAAAAACTCTAAAAAACATGATGGATATATTATCAATGTTTATATGAACATTATTTTGTGAATAATATGCATTATGATAATGTGTTCTACGTCGGTTTATTTCTAATTTATGTGTTATATAAATGTGATTAAAAATGATTAGAATGAAATAATTCTTGTTAGTTACGACTTGTAACAATCTAGGAAGTGACAATATATACCAATTATATAGTGATATGGGTAATGGTAGCCCATAGCAACTAAGCAATGATATTTTAGGTACTCGGAAACTACCAAGTTGAACTCGTATAAATTGCTAACAGCATGTCATGAATTATAGCATTTTTAAAAATATCTTTAGGTTGTTATGCATGATGGGAGAAGTTGAAGAATGGATCTTACATGTAAAAATCCTACAGCTATGGTTTAAGGAAGCTATAAATGGATCTTCCTCATTGCATTGAACTTATGCTTTTGTTAGTTATCAAACATAACTTTTCCATATTATATTTTCATATGGCCATAAAAGGAAATGTTCTTCTAAATTAGACTTATTCCTGATTTTGTTTTGTATTCTTAGAATTTATTTTTAGGCAATAACAAATGGACACCTCTATATATAATGACTTAGGGACTTATGCCATTGAAAATAGAGTAATAGAAATTTAAGTTTGAATAACACTATTATTATGAATAATTATCTTTCTAACCTTTACCATTGTAATCTTTAATTGCTACAGGATTATGAAATAAATTAGTGTTCTAAATTAAAATCATTAAAACATAAGAGGATGATTATAACTCAATGCCAAGTGTGTAGAGCCCTTTGAGGAGGCATTGTAGTGAATATCCTAGCTTTTTAGATTACTCAATAGAATTGGTGTGTAATTATTTATTCTATCCTTTAAATTATGCATATTGTGAGTTAAGTACTATAATTAATTATTTCATTGATTAAATAAGTTTTAATGATTGTAAATTTATTATAAGAACCTTCCATTGTATTAAAATTAATTATTTCAGCTCATTTATTTCCTACAAGTTTGATTTACATCCAAGTACATTCAATTCATGTAATTTCTTTTATGCAAGTGTATTTCTATCTACAATTGATATAATTAAACAAGTGGGTAATCATTGCATATATGGTGTTGACATGTTGTGAAAGTGAAATGCACCCTGATTTGACAATTAATGAAGTGTTTTTTTATAAACTAAATTATTGACCCATATTTTGAAGACTAAGTTGTATATTGGATATTTAACTATAATTTGGGTAATTTATATAAGTTTATCCTAAGTCTAGTTATGTGTGTGCATTTATTATATTTATAAATATATTTAACCTAGACTTATGAGGTGGCACTTGTCTCTCTTATCCACTTATTGGATTTTGAGTTATTTTCATGTAACTTCTCTCCCCCACATGGAGTACACACTTTCCTCACTTGTAAGAGGATTGGGAACATATGGAACACATGTTCAAACTTGCACATGTAACTCATTTTCCCCTCTAACTCTATTTATTGATATCTTCTATTTCTCATTATTCCCATGGTACAATCTTGTTCTTGCTCTTGCATCATTGTGATGTTATTTTGTCCTAAAGCCATTCTATCTCTCACTCATAGCCTTTTTCATGATATCTTACTTGGAGTGATTCTTTTTACAAGACTTATTAATAGATTGTGGGGGTTTTCACTATTCGATGGTTTCTCCACTTGTCACATATGCATCAACTTTGTGGTTTGTCTAATTTACAATGTAATATTGTTTTTTTTAAATGTTTTTATAATTTTGATTCTTGGTAAATATTATATTATGGTATCATAGCTAAGGTCATTTTTAACGTTGACCTTAAAGTATTGTGTAGGTATTTATTGGAGGATTTTTGTACTTTTAATAATCCATCTCATTTTTTAAACATAATTTTTTATTAGTGTTTTTTACATTCTAACTTTATGTTACAGGTTTTTTGTGTCAAATAGCCTATTTTTTTACAAATGCATCATATTGAACTAAGTGTATATTTTAAATGGTTTATTGGTTTATGCTTAAATTTAAAGATTTTCTTCAATTCATATTTGAGAAATTGATATAAAAATTTTAATAAAAATCTAGATCACGATTTAAGAGAGAATTAAAATCACGAGTATGTTTTAAGTAAAAAGGTGTTTTTAAAAAAATTAAAAACATTTTATATTATTTAGCATTCTGCTTATACATTTTATTTGGATACCTTTGAGTTATATTGTCTTCGTTATAGCTATTATGGATTACATTTTCTTACCTTTGACTTACATCTTTTTTTTCATTTGCTATTCATAGAAACATGTTTTTTATTCTTTGTCCTATATGTTTTTGGCATTTCAAAAGTGGTGATTTGGTCTTTTTTAAGTTTCATTTTGCTATCTAGGGCTTATTTCTAGTGTTCTTCTCCCAAGGCATTTCATTCTAATTTCCACTCATGGTCTTAACTATACTTATTCAATTCTTATTTCTTATAGTCATAAGGTAGTTTTAGAACTTCACACCTAAGTTTGGTGATTTCATTTGTCTCATTATTTATGTTTCAATGCCTCCACTATGGTAACTTGATTATTTTCATGGCATATGTTTTTTCTTTATATTTCTCATTGTCATAATTTCATTTTTGGCATAGTTTACAAAAAAAATGTTGTATTCCATCTGGTTTTATTTCTAAAAGAGTTATTAAATATCTCACCTGATATTTCTCCAAGATATCATCACCAAAGCCATATCATTAATGCATTTCTCATCCAAAAAAAACAACTCTCTATAACTCAAATGGTTATATAAGTGTATATCTCCACTTCTTCTCTCATTTCATGCTACACCTTACCCTTATATTTATAATAGTTGGGGGTAGGTGATAGGAACACATTTAGCAATGTGAAACTAGCTAGTTCCAAAATGAATAGTCTTACCATGTACACAAATCCATACTTACCTTGTGAAAAATTATCAACATTTAAACATAACATGTTGACTAGATAATTAGACATGTGAGTGAGCAAATTTAAACCACACATGAGTCTAGCTAACCTAGGTTAAGTAGCCTTAGGTAATACCCAAGTTACATAGGT
>JARHVA010006887.1:547500-555000 GCA_037957365.1 Torreya grandis
ACTTTAAATGTAAAGTTTTTTCATTTAGTACTTTAATCTCTTTTAGGCAAATTAGAGTTAGTGTAATTTTTCGTGCCTTAGTGAGATATATTGACATTTTCTAAAACCTTTTTTTGAAATGATGTGGATTTTTAAGGACAATGATGCATTGATTCATGATCTTAAGCAAAAAAAATTCGAAAAGGATAATTATATTGTTACACTTAAACTTCAACTTGAATTCTAAAATTAAACCATTCTTATTTTGTAAAACTCACGCGATCGAAATTAAGTGAAATGTAAAACTTAGTTGATTCTCTAACCTCTAAACTTGTATCTTTTTAAAATATGCAAATATACAATGTTATTTTTTCACCTCCCAAAGAGCATATTACTTGGTCACATTATGATTCTAATCCCAATTTAAAAATAATGCAATCTATGGGTTATGTTGGTGGTATACTTGGTAATTACAAAAATAATATTATTGTACCCATTTTTCATGAATCTAAACATCGTTTTAAATGTCTTGATGTTAATAATTCAACTACTTCTAAATCAAAATTTAAATTGTGTTGTCCTCCTCAACGAAGGACTTATAATGGAACTCCTTTTGATTATACTACTTCTAATGCTCATGCTTTTGTTTAAACTATTAAACCTTATGTGAATTATGAAAAACATGGGCATAATATATATAAATGTTATAAATTACATCCATGAAAATGTTTTGGTAAACCCATGCATGAAACATTGAATTTTTAAAAAATGACTAAATATCCTACCTCTAGGGATAAAAATGTTTCAATTCCTAAAGAAAATGAATATTATTAAGACTTTGATATGTCTTATTAAGATAATTATTCTAATGCTTCATGTAGAATATATTTTGCAAGTGACATATCATATTTGTCTCCATTTTGATTAAACTAAATATCTTTTATTGCATTCATTGTTTTTTGTTGTACATGATTTATTCTTTGATTAATTTGACTAACTTACTATATTTTATGTTTACACACTTTATGATAGAATTCACATTTACTCTATTTACCTTTTTTTTAAATATACTTTTATTACATTATATATGTAGATCATATTTTTTGGCATATTGGTTATGTAACTTGAAATATTGGTGATACCATGTTTGTGTTATAGGTTTTGTGGATCATTTCTCATTTTGTAGGTATTTATTCCTTTGTAGATTGACCACATTAACCAAATATTATTTTTAGAGATTATTGGTGATCACACCTTCATTTTTACAACTTTTGGCAACACCTTATCTTTTTTTTTCTTTCTAAATATTTTTTAATTCCTCTTGAAGAAAGTTATTGTTAAGGGGGAGATCAATGTATTTTCAAATCCATTATTATTTATAAATGTTTTATCTACTTTTATAACCATAAATTTAATCTTAAAGAAGAGTGTTAGAGATTTAATCTTAATCTAGGTCCTTCTTATAGGTTTCTAGGCTTATCCTAAGTTTAGTTATGTGTGTACATTTATTATATTTATCAATATATTTAACCTATATTTATGAGATGGAAATCACCTCTCTTTTCTAGTTGTTAGATTTGGAATTACTTGTATGTAAATCCTCTCCCTCCATATGACACACACATCCTCCCCACTTATAAAATGATTGGGGACACATAACACACATGTTGGAGCTTGCACATGTAATTCTTTTTTCTCTATAACTCTATTTGTTGAGTTCTTCTCTTCCTCATTCTTCATGTAAGATAATATTTATATTGATCTTACATTTGTGTGATGATATTTTAGCCTAAATCTATTTTCCATATCACTCACATCCTTTTCATGTTATTGTACTTGGACTAATTCTTGTTGCAAGTCTTCTTAATATATTAAATGGTTTTTCACCATTTGATGGTTTCTACACTTGTCACAATTACTTCAAATTTATGTCTATATACTTTGTAAGGTAACATTATTACATTGATTGTTTTCAATGTTTTTATAATTTATATTCTTATAAAAAAATTATTAATTTCCTTTATACAAGTATGTCCCTACCTACAATTGATATAATTCAACAAGTGAGTAACTGTTTCACATATAGTGTTGACATCTTGTGAAAGTTAAATGTACCCTAGGTTGACAATTAATGAAGTAGTTTATTTTACAAACCAAACGGTTGGCCCATATTTTCAATATCAATTTCTACCTTCAAATTTTGGTCTATGTTAGTTTAATTGGTGGTTAATTATTTTTAGTCATTTTGGAAATATTTCTAGGGGAGGTGTCACAACACTTATATCTCCAAGTTAGATATCGTGTTTCTTTCTAAAATTTTATTGTGTTTTTTTACTACCTTCCTAACTACATTTCCTACTTCCTATACAAAAGTTTAAATATCTATAAAAGTAGATTATTGAAAAAACTAAAAACACTTGTTGTATTAGCCTTATGAAAGGTTAGGCAAAAACATAAAAAGAAGTTGGTTAATTTATATGAAGAGGGATCAAGACTATATATTTATATTATTACCTAAGTCATGTAATTTATTTATAATAATATATTTAAAACATAAAACAATTGAATATCATGAGAAGACACCTGAATAAAATCCATAGTGGTCATTATAAGAGCTAAGGATGGAAGATTTATTAATTAGACTAGTAGCACAAAATGATAATCAAGAGGAAGAAGATTCCCATACTCCTGAGAAGGAACCTTCTATAACATTTTTGATTAATCCTACTTGGTTACCTCATACTCAATAATCTGACATTTATCTCCCTCTAACCTCATTGAAACTTCTTTCCAAGAGAGCATTTAAACTCCTTATAGCTCCTAAGAGTAACATCAAACTTGTATAATCTACTAGATTAGAAGAATTTTTAATAAGATAATAGATATAATCCTCAAGAAATTCAAATCCTTCATCCCATATAGGAGATAATATTTTCCCCTAAAAGACCCAAACATTCCATTTACTACTCACCAATGATTACAAATATTGACAAAGAATTCGAAGAGTGGGTGATAGAAACTTTTTGTCTACTCATAATAAAGACATTCATGAAGGACAATCAAGAATATAACACTTCTAATGTGTCTCAACCTTTGAATTTACAATCAACATCGCTAGGGGGCATGCACCTGCTAAGAATATCCCTCTTTCTACCCTTCCTACTTTTAAGTGAAAAGTGATGGAGGATCTAGTTATATTTGTCTTTGTGTTTGATGTATCATTTCATAGATATGCTTATAATAAATATGCTCAAAATCTGAGGTTGTTTTTATCAACACTCAAGGATACATCCCTTATGTGATTTATGGGACTAAGAAAGGATGTAATATTAGCTTGGGAGGAAATGAGGGAGAATATTATTTCAAAATATCAATATTATTGTCAAGGAAGGAACTATATGAGGGATGACATATTAAGTATAGAACAAGAGGATAATGAATCATTAGAAGCCTACATAGAATGGTTTATGTTCAGTCTACAATAATCTAAGCTGACTACAATGGATAGAGAATCCATCAAATTAATATTCTTTAAATGAGTTAGAGAATATTTCTTGGAGGCGTTGGACTTGATGAGTGGAAGAGATGTCTCAATGTTATCATTTTATGATCTAAAAATTATATACAAGAGTTACTCAAGCTCAACAATGAATAAAACCTGCACCAACAAGATAGTTCTTTCATCATCTACAAATGGACTCTCAAAAAATGAGGTAACTAATTTACTACAAGATATGAAGTAGGATATAATTATATATATAGATAATCATTTGGATACATTGCACAAAAATAAAAATTAATAAGAAACAAATCAAACCTTGATGGTTTGTTATCTAGACTGTCAAAATATGAAAGTAGATTGTAAATGTCAGGGTATTAAACTGAAATTGGTTGGCATAACAGAGGAGGATTTTGAGATAGTAAAATTACATTCAATTGGTGGATAATGGGATCATATTTTATATGTATCATAATGAATACAATGGCTACCTAAGCCTATCAATAAAGGTATTACACTAAACTTTTCATTTTTTCATTCTTGATTTTAAGTCTTTCCTAGTTATGGACCAAGTTATTAGAAAAACATGCAACCCTACAAATAGAATTAGTCACATCTAAATGTCCTAGCCCCAATAATTTTTAAACCATCTAAAAATTATAATTTAACACCCCAACATTTTCAAACACACCCTAAAAAAACCAACCTTAGCAAAGTTAAAAGTAGAGTCAAAAATGGTCTCATTCGTCAAACCCATTGCACCAACCATGGAGTGGTAACTAACCCTAGTTCAACCAAAATGTTGGATTACCTCACAATAAGTTTAACAACAATGATAACCATCTTTGTTTCTAAATACACAACTATTTCCTAAACAGCCATAATTTTGCACCCAATCTATACCAAACCCCATGAATATGTTGGTTTAGCCAATGCAAGCCATTTAAATAATGAAATATCCAACCTAAAATATGGATATAAATGAATTTCACATTTATTCAAAACATATTATTCCACAACCCACCCCAAGTATGATAATATAACCTATTTAGGAGCTTTAAAACACCAATACTAATCCATAACCACTTGAAACCACTAATACTTTTGAACCAAGTTTCACTAAAACACAAAAAGTGCCTACAAACCCTCATCTCCTTTAAAATTTGAACATTCAACATCCTCATCAATAACTTGAATTTTATTTATTAAGACAATTTAAAAATGTATGTGTCAATATCCCACTCTTTCAATACATAAAATATGTGCTAATCTAAACCAAATCTATCCATGAATTATGCTTAAAGAAAACCAACTGTAAAAGGAAGGATACATATATTGTTTAATTAGTTGGACAATATACAAACATCATTCTATAAAATTTATTTTGACCTAGCTATTTTTATCTTGGCATTCCTATCATTAATGTCAATATTAATAGAAAGATGATACCTAATACATTGAGTTATTTACAAATAACCATCAATGTCATGACCATGGAAACCTTACATAAAATTGGACTAAAAAAACTTCAACCAACACCTAAAATTCTATAAATGGCTGATAGATCCATAGTCAAACCATAAGGCATGAAGGAATATTTAGTCATCATTTTGGATTCATGGAAATATCCAATTGATATCATCATTCTACAACTTCTTAAAAACTTAGGAGGTTATCCACTTATCTTAGGAATAGAATGAATATCTATAGCTAATGTTTTTATTAGTTTTAGATCAGGAAACATGTTGATCTCAAATGGCAATGAAACTAATAAATTAGTGTTATACCCACTATTGAAACCTTTCTATGAAGTAGAACAATGTCTATGGGTAGAATAGGTAGATGAGGAACAAGTTCCTTTACATACGTTATGCACACTTGACCATAGAATATCTCTAAGAGATCAAGAGAAAGACCCAAAAATTTATCATATTTTGCAAAACACCTATTAATAGGATTTAGAAGTAGATAATCTCTTATGATGTATACCATGTCTTCTCAAAAACATTCTCCTTGAGGTTGGTCCCTCTAATGATGCAAGATATTTAAAAACCTTTCACCAACTATTATCATTGCATTACAACTATGATCCACTATTGGGCAATCTAGAATCCATGTTGTCTCTATCCAAACATGTGGAAATATCTTCAAAATAACCCCAAAATATCAACAATAATTTGGAACATTAACAGGAAACCAAGCTAGTCATCATGCTCAAAAAACATAAAACATGCTAGGGATTATCATGATATGAGAATAATTCCTCAAAATTTATGTACCCACCATATATACATTAAGGAAGAGTGTAAACCCATTCATCAACCACAAAGTTAAATTAACCCTATTTTCAAAGAGATAGTCAAAACAAAATTATAAAAAATATTAAATGCAAGGTCTATTTATCCTATACCTGATAGTCAATGGGTTTTACCCCTTGTTATTATACTTTAAGAATGGTTTAAATGCCACATATGTGTGGACTATAGGTAATTAAATTTAGCTAAGAAGAAGGATCACTTTCATCTCCCTTTTATTGATCAATTTCTTGACATATTAGCAAGAAACAAGTAATTATCCTTTCTTGGTGGATTTAGTGGCTACAATCAGATTAGAATATCACCTAATGACCAAGATAATACCACTTTACATATACCTAGGTTACCTAAGCATATGTTGTAATTCTATTTAGTTTCTTCAATGATCTAGCCACCTCTAAAATGGTTCTCTTAAGCATAGTTTGTAATCTATTACATTAATGTGTTGAAATTTACATGCATGATTTCAAAATGTATGGGGAAACATATGATGAATCCCTCAAAAACCTTGAGAAAGTCCTCTAATGCTATAAATATATTAATTGTCCTTTAGTCATGAAAAATGCTACATGTTGATGACTAAATCTATTATATTAAGAAACCACATCTTACCTATAGGTATTAAGGTAGATCATATCAAAATTAGCATAAAAAAGGGTTTACCAATTCTATGAAATCTAAAAGAAAATATAATATTATTAGGACACACTAGATATTATGATTCACTCATTGAATATTTCAACAAAATTATATCACCTTTATTTCTTTTATTTTTTAAGGATGTTGATTTTATTTAGACTAATGCATGTCAAAAAAAATTTAAGAACTCAAAGATATACTAATAAAACTCTAATATTGAGAGTTCCTAATTTGACATTACCCTATCATATCCATATATACACTTATAATACTATAGTAGGAGTTGTCCTTGGTCAGAAGGAGTAGTCCTTGAACTATGTCATATACTTTATCAATAAAAACCTTTAAAGGGATGGGCTCAAATATATGGTAATAGAGAAGTAATTTATTGATGTATTATATGTTATCAACAATTTTGGACACTACATTACATATTATTAGGTTTTCATCCTTATTGATCATGGAGTAATAAGGTATTTAATAAATAAACATGTAGTCATTGGAAGGATAATTAGAGGTTGTTTTCTCTATAAGAATTTGATATTACTATTTTAGATAGACTAGGGAAGGATAATTTAGTTGAAGATTTTTTTATCATGTTTTAAATATGATGAACAAATTCTAATAGTAAATGACCCTTTTATTGATGAACATAATTATTCATAAACCTATAACGCTCCTTGGTATGTAGACATTGTTAATTTCTTGGATGTAGCATTGACTGCATGACATTTCTCTCCAAAATAGAGGCATGATATTGTCTTAAAATTTTGTCCATTCTCATGGATCTCTGGATATCATTTTGTCATTAGACCTAATTTAGTCATGCACTCATGTATCTATGAAGATTAGTATGTTAACATCCTTAGAGCATGTCATGATGAGCCCTTTGGGGGTCATTTTTTAATAAAGAGGACTGCCATCAAGATACTAATTTTAGGATACTATTGGCCTACCTTGTATAAGGATGCATTTGAGTATACTCACTAGTGTGATCAATGTGAACATATAGGGAAACCCACACATTTAGATGAGATACCACTTCAAATTCAATTGGTTTTGTAACAA
>JARHVA010006887.1:560000-632500 GCA_037957365.1 Torreya grandis
ATAGAAGCCTTTGATGATTATGTGAAGATTAGAGGAGCAACTACAAATAACTGAAGGCCAAGCTACATCAACACTGCCATTCTCCACTTAACAAACTACTCCACTATTCAAAAATCCCACTCATGATAACATCTATTCCATTTAACCCTCCACACAGTCTTTTGATCTCCACTCAACATTCTACCTCACTAATATTCAAATTTAGCTTTCAAATTATCATGATAGACACAACTATCATTACCCACTAAAAAATTGTTATTGCACCAGAATATATCATATCAATCCATTATCCAATCTAAATCCTCTTAGATTTAGATCAAGAACTAGTAGAGCTAAGTGTAGAAATTGGAATTAGAAAGCCTCATCTCCCTCAAGAGAAAAATGCCTCTATTTATTGTGCATTTTCCACACATGGTGGTTGCTCTGGTCTCTTTTCTCATTGCCAAGTTAAAAAGATGAAAACCAAATAAATACCTAAAAGATTGAAAATTAATTCATGTTTTAATTTTATTTAAAATAGCTTTTTATTTTTATTTTTTATTTTTTATTTTTTAATTAAACACCTTCAAGTATGCCCTTTTCATTAAAATACATGTAAAGGTGTGTGGGTAGGTTATTTATGACATTTGATTACTTGAAGAGGTATATCATTAAATTATAGTTCCAAAAAGTGGCTAAAATGTTACCTTAGCCCTTATTTGGTTGAGGTTTTTAAAATTTTAATGTAGGTTTTATTAAATAGGCCTCCTTTATGAGAAATTTATTGTGTTATAACTTTTTATCAGTAGCTTGAAATTGGGTACCATACTTTTAAAAAGTTCATGTTTTTTAATTTTCCATGCATTGGTATTATATTCATATTAAAACACACTACTTTTATAAAGTGTTACATATAGGGGGTTACTTGTGCTATGGGCCCTACTACTTTTTGCATTTTACTTTGTGCACCAATTACTCACAAATGGATGCATTTTTAATTATGTCTGACATCCCTATTTTGAATGTGCATTATCCATCATCACTCCAGTATTGATGCTCACTTGGATGAATTATCATCTATGCCTTACATCCCATTTATGAGCATGCTTCAAGGGTTTATTACAAATTATATTGTGTTATCTTTCACTTATTTGGTGTCTTCTCTCAATCATGATGTCTTCATTTGAAAGACTTCATAAGAGGAAGGTTGAGTCTATACTAGTAGTCCTTCTTTGGAAGACCAATTATGTTTCATGTCATGTGCACATGGAATGTTCACTCATGGATCAAGAACTTATTCCATTGTTATATGGAAAAATTCCTACTCCTATTGACCTAGGTCAATATGATGACTAGGAAAACTCTTGTGACTATGTTTATAGTCACTTTTTATTGCATGTTTCATGGGATATAAACCAAACTATGGATCACACAGAGTATCCTTACACTATTTGAATCACTCTTTAGAGTCTTTTTTGGGATCCTATTATGCTTTATGTCACACCTCCTCCTCTTCCTATTATCTCTTATGAGACTATTGTTATCTCTCCTATTTTTATTTCTTGTGGTGATTTATCCATGGTGGATATTTATCTTTCTTCTATTGATCCCCCACTATAGATTACAATTCTACAATACCTTAGTTATCTCATTACATATTCTACATCTATTCTTATGTAGACTGTTGGTCCTTTAGAGCCTTCAAAAACTTGCATTTTGGAGAACTTTACTAATTTTAAATAGAGTATAAAAATTTATAGCATCGATGACTCACATGTTCTTATGGGAATTCATATTGTAGATATAAGTGCTTCATTTATAGACCAATCTTCAATTTCTATTGTTGTTGAGCCTTTCTATCTTCTTTCCATGGACATTCTTTTAGTGAATGTTCCATGTCATTCTTCTTCTCTAGATGTAATGAGAGTACTTATAAACCCTCCTATTCTCTCTCCTTCATTGTATCCTTAATTATTTCCATATTATACAATTAATATTTTGATTCTTGATCAAACTTTGGCACATTTAGGCAATAGTAAGGAGACTTTTAAACATTTTTTTAGATATCTAAATCATGATTCCTATCTACATTATACTTGAGTGGGAATTCAACACTTTGATAGCTTTTGGTTTCTTCATTATAAAAGGAAGAGACAACATTTGTTGTAGAGGGACCCACTAAATCATTTTCCATGTAACATTATATAATTACCTTCTCTCTCTTCTTTGTGGAGGCACACATCCTTCATATATTTTAGGATACTAAGATCATCACTATGTACTTGGGTACCTCATCAGGCCCCATTTTTGGGACCCAATTTTATAGCCCACATTATTATGCTTAAGGGGGTGTTGGAGTGTGGATTTATAGTCTTACCTTCTCTTCTTTGTCTCTCTTTTGGCGGGGGGGGGGGGGGGCGCGGGGGAGTTTTTTACCATTATTTTTTCTCCTTTTACTCCACTTGTTGACATTTGCATTATATGATGGTACCTCATCAAGACTTGTTGTTAGGACCCATATATTAATTTTCACCCACCTAATCTATGCTTAATGGGGGTTGTTGTTGTTATAGGATATTTATTATTCCATTTATTTATTACATGGATTATTCCTACATATTTAACTTCAACTTACTTAGGTGTGATAAGAGGTTAAGTGGGTAAGAGGGTGAGTTCCACCTAGAGTTCAACTGAGCACCACTATGATTTATCTTATGATTTCAACAGTGAGTTACACTCTATCCCAAAGTGAGTTATCCTATGAGTTAACTTCCTTTGATCCTTTATCTTACTCTTCACTAGAATATTTTAATAGAGAATATAATTGGTAATTAAGGTAGTTTAATACATCAGGAAATTATGTCATATCCTCTTCTTGAATATTTATAAAGACAAGCAGGGATATTATTGTTTTATTATTATTTTATGACCAGTCTACTAGAAGATCTCCTATTGGCCTATTCTGACAAATGAGAGGAAGAGATAAAAAAAATAGTATGAAATCAGCAAATAAAAACTCCTTGTAGGCCAACAACAACTTAAATTTTAGATGGGATAGATATATTTATTATTGAAATTGAGATGTTGAGGAGAAAATTTAATATATTTGAATAGGGTAATAACTTTAATACATTTGTATTTGTGGCTTCAAAATTACAAGTCCCAGTTATACCAACCTAGTCCCATACCATAGCATGTGTTCAAGAATAGCCAAGAGATTAGGATCATCATAACATTAATGTCATTCCTAATTATATTGGATATATTTATACACAAATAGACAAACCACACTAAGAATTCATTTTATTTTAAATGTATTTAAAGGGAGATAGGAAGTTTTAGTGGGCGTAATTTAGATTGTTTAAACATTATGATTAGTTGAGGAAAAATAATAGAGAATTTAAAAATAAATTTTAGGAGGATGCATAAAAATTCATGAAACTACAATCAAAAGTGGAAGAGTTGGCTTGGTTAATAGATAAGTTACTAAATTATAAACCACTTGCCTAAAAACATTCAATATATATTAAAGATAAATCACTAAAATTCTAGTTTATGATGGTTTATTATGATTTTCCTTACATGGTAATAGATCCTCAATCTTTCTTTGATTTATATAAAATTATCACTCTTGAGGTATAATCTCAGTTATGTGAATTCTATACATCGTAAGTACGATATTGTACATAATGTACAATGGAACCCCAATATTTATGTAAGAAATGTTTTAATTAAATCTTTCTTTTCATATTTTATAAATGAGAATAAAAGGGGTTCAAAGGTGAAGGATTATAGAGAAAAAGAAAAACAATCTAATTTGATGATCAGAGGGGAAGCTAATCACCCTAAGTAAATAGTGCATGAATAGGTTTCTTTGATGAAAAGGAGAGAAGTTGCTTCCTAGTTTGTGAAAGATCAATTATAATCTTGAAAACATTATCTCACATTATTAACCATAATAGGGAAAGAAGAATTTTTTGTTGCATAACTAGATGATAAAATCTTACCCTAAATTTATGAAGAAATAACCATTCTATAGATTAATATCAAAGATACCCTTGATTGTGTCCACATCTATATTAAAATTAAAAGAATAAAGGGACCAAAATAGTTGGGTATCACTTTTCATCCACCACCATTTCAGTATCGTAATATAGATTGGATAGGGGTAAAACCAGTTAATGAGAGAGTGTAAAATAAGTGATGGTAAAAAATTAAGGCCCACTATGGATTCTATGCAAAACAAAGGACTATGACATCCAAACCCTTGGAGTTCAAATTTTTGTGTTCCCTTAAAATGCATAATACTCTTTCTCAAATATGAGGAACACAGTAAGTTGGGGGTTGTGATGAGCCATGTAATTTGTGTGTTTTGAATCCCTAAAAATCTATCTCTAGGCCTCTCATTGATAAAACTCTATTCCCATGTTTTGTATATTTTCATACTAAAAACACTATTCATATATTACTTATGTTTATATGAATGAAATATTTTTTATTTTTTATTAATATGCATTATCATTATCTTTACTATGTTGGTTTATTTCAAATTTATGTGTTCAAGGAATGTGTGTAAACAAGATGATGTAGGAACATAGTCTTAAAAGAATCATTTTTTTTTAAGTTTTAGTTTTGAGTAGGTATATGAGGTATTTTTTAGTTATTAATAATTTTTTCAAATCACTTACATTCCAAAACTTGGTCATTTAAACTTAATGATGATTTTCTCACCAAAACTATCTATTTGAAAATTTGAATTTGTAAATTATATTTGTAGAGTATTTATCATATTTTAGTGAAACCAAAGGACATGATCCTTATTTTATGGGTCAATTAAGGTATTATATATGTTTTATTATGTCCCAAATGTCTTAAATCATATGCAACTAAGTCAAACTCAAAGGAGGTTAAAATCTTGAGTTAAGTTTACTAAGTTGGTTAGGTAGTTTTGAGAGTTTTGGAATAAATGATAGATAATGAGGAAGATAGGAGTATGCATGGAGGAGGATAAAACAATAAGAGATACCAATAAACCCAAATATTTGAAAATATTTTTAAGAAAAGAATAAAAAGTTTTGAAAAATAGGGTATAGGTTGGATTGCATAACACATTTGCACCAAAACAATAAAATACTACTTCAATTCAATTTCTTATTGAAAATTTTATCTCATAACTCCTATTATTAATATTTTTAAAAAAAATCATATTATTTATTAGCGAAGGTTTTCATTTACTTTTTAGGTCATAAAATATAAGACAGGTCTTTTACAATCAAAGAAAGATACATTTAAAGTCAAGAAAACTTTGCTTTCTTCACATTTTAGGATTGTTCAAGGTTATAAATTAGTTTTTAGAGTAGTATTTACATGTGCAATACCTTATAAAATTTAAATATTTCAAAAATGTCTTAAAATTTAAATTTCACTTGATTTTATGCTCTTATCTTGTACACAATTAACAAGGGTTTTCGGGTACTAAAACGTTTATAACTTCAAAATGAACCCTTAAATTTGTATTATTATTTTTGGACAGGTTTTATAATTTTTTTGAATGTTTAAAAGTTATTTTAATAATTTTAGAGTTCTAAATCTTAAAATATTTAAAACTCACAGTCTATGGGTTTAAAACAATTTTTATTTAGAGCACTAAAAACACTAAAATCATCATAACTTACAAAAGACCCAATAAAATGCAATGACACTTTATATATAGGTGAATGTAGGTTAATTTTAGGTTTTAATTTTGATTTCAAAGTTTTAGGACACTTAAAGAGAAGTGTATTAAATAAACTTAGTTTATAATCCTAATTTTAATGTCTAGAAACCATATATTCACCTTTTCTTGTATTTTCAAGTTTGGATAAAGGTATAAATAAATATGTTGAGTTTAATTGACATCAAATTACTGTGAAATAATATTTTATATCATAAAGGTATATAATCTATGTTTTCACCTTTTCTTGTATTTTCAATTTTGGATAAAGTTATAAATTAGTATGTTGAGTTGAGTTAACATCAAATGAATATGGAAGAAGATTTTGTAGCTTAAAGACTCTTGTTTTTTATCCATTTGGTCTTAGTAAGGATTGTAGGCCTATTCTTCCTTTTAATCCTTATGTTATTTTTGGTATTAGAGCAAGGTTTTGGTTGTACATTAAAGTGACCTAAGGAGAAATATATTTAACTAAGAAGAGTGAAGATCATGGAGTGGAAAACAAAAACATACAATATCTGTAAGTTTCCACATATAGGAGAATATATATGTGGTGATAGATGAAATCCAAAAAAACAATATATATATATATATATATATATATATATATATATATATATATATATATATATATATATATATATATATATATATATATATATATATATATATATATATATATATAAGAGTTAAAAAATTTACATGCACATTTGGAGGCAATAGGAATTGCTCAAAGAAGAGGTGTTATGATAGGTGATGTGAGTGAAGGAGAGGAAGAACCACAACAATGGGTTGTATAAGAAGAAGATAAATAAATAATGGAATAAATAATATTTAAATTAGTAATAGGAGTAGGTTCTAAGCCCAAATTAAAGGTTCTAGTATATGGAGGAATCTAAATGTTGAATAAATTGTGTATTAGATAGCTTCAATGGAAAAATATTTTGATTTTGAAGGAATATCTTAAGACAAGAAGGTCATTTATTATTGTATAAGGATGAATGGGCCTACATCTCTTTAGTTGGATAGTGTCCAAGAGAAAAACAAATAAAAGAAGGAAAAAATAAGGTAATGGGATAGAATGGTAGAAAAACTCAAATCAAAATTCAAGCTTGTAGAATACCAAATGAATTTGTTCAATAAACTCCAAAACTTGAAGTGGAAATATATGAGTGAAAAATAATACATTGAATAATTCTAAAAGCTTACAATATAAATTTACATTAATGGTTAGAGATTCAATATTCAATATGAAATTTGTTTATTGTCTCCAATATCAGTGGAAGAGTTTTATCAAATTTCTCTAAAGGTAGCAGAGAAGTTGGATAGAAGACAAACTCTATAATCTAGAGGAGGAAAAAAATTTAGAGATAGAGAAAAATAAGGTGGTAGAATTTATTTATAGGTTCATAATGAAGAAACAAGAAACTCTCAAGGTCAAGGTAATAGTGAAATAAGAAGCTATTCATATAGAAGAAGGCCATATATAAGAGGTAGAGGAAATGGATTTTAGGGAAAATGTTTAAAATGTAATACATATTTCATTCATAGGTCATATGAATTTACTAATAATCCAAAAAGAATTCATACAAGAATTTATGGAAGAAATCAAGTTGTTCAATTAGAATAAGAAAGTGTAGAATCACCATCACATTTGGAAGAACCTGAAGTAAGAGATCCCTTATTTATGAAGAGAGTAATACTAAAGACAAATAAGGAGGTGAAGGTACCATCCTAAAACAAGACATTATTTAGGACTACATTAAAATAAAAAGTTAAGTGTTATAATATTATCATTGATAGTGGTAGTATAGATAAATTAGTTTATTAAAAAAATTATGAAAATTTGGGAATGAAAATATTGATACATCCTACACCATATAAAGTGTATTAGATTCAAAAGGGGCATCAAGTGCTAGTTAATGATAAATTTAAGATTGATTTTCATATTGATGTCTATAAGGATGAGGTATTTTCTTACAATAATCCTATGGATGTTTATCATATATGGTTGGGTAGACGTTGGAAGTTTGATAGGATGGATATATATGATGGAAGAAGTAACACATATATTTTTAAGAAAGATTGAAAGAAGCATACCTAGAAACCATTGAAGGATGGAAATGAATATGATAAAAATAATACTAAGTTGTTAAACTAGGTGGAAAATAATTCTTGTTGAATGTTAAAAAAGAAGAGATTGGTTGTGCATTGGGTGTCAGGGCCAAGAGAGTTATTACAACCACTAAATTGACTAATTTTCCATTGAAAATTTAGAATTTTTTAGATGAGTATGTGGATATAGTGGTTGATGAGTTGAATAATTATTTTCAACCAATGAGGAGCATAAAACATCATATGAATTTCATTCTACAAGTTAGTTTGTTAAACAAAGTAACCTATAGAATGACACTTAAGGAGAATGAAGAGATCAAAAGGCAAATAAATAAAATGTTAGATAAAATTAGCCAATCAATGGAGGTTTTCATTAAATGTAATAAGAGAGGGAATTTTCCATATGAGAAACTCAAATATAGTTTTAAAATTAGCAAATAGAAACATGTGAATGTGGATAAAAAGGTTGTCTTAAAGGATAAAACAAGAATGAGGATCTCATGTGAAGATCCCAAAACTAATTTTAAAAACAAAAAGAAGAAAGAAATTTGTGAGTAGAACATAGATGAATGATTTATAATGAATTAGACGATAAATGTGATAGATCTGGAGAAACAATATGGAAGCTATGAAGAGTTGAAAATTAATGGATGGAGCAACAAACTAGTGTTGAAAATTTCTATGGAGGAAACATGGGAGATAGAAGTTGTATAAGCTAGTATACACAAGAATATTAAGTGGTGTTGGATTATTTTATGATCCAAAATATTTTAGTCTATTTATGTAATTTTATTTATGGTTATTTAGGTAGTTTTACCTATTAGTTGATTTTTTAATCAACTTATCTTTACGTAATCTTTAAATCTTACATTTGTACAAAAATAAAACATATGATTTAAGTTGAATATATTTTATAATTATTTCCTCTATCCCTTTCCTGAATAGTGGTATCAGATCCATGAAAAATAGTGTATATCATTAATTAAGACCTATGATCTTGGCTAACCATCATGCAATTTTGATGTAGGCTGTATGAGTGATGGAAATGTTGTAAGTCAATAAGGCTTCCTTAGAGTCTATCATGGTGTTGTAGTTACATGTAAAATAAAATCCCTCCAGAAAGGTCACCTATCACTACAATTATGTCACCAAAATCACAAACCCAATCTACAAATATTCATATTCAATCTCCAAATGTTCACAATTAATCACCACGTTCTTCTCTCTAAGACATAGATTCTTGTAGTTAATCCCCAAATACATTTTAGTTGATCACCTCAAGATATTATAATTATGATTAATGTATCCATAATCATATTATTGGGGTTACATTTTATGTAGGAACAGTAAGACTTGAGTGTGGCATATCAGTCACATATGGAGTAATAAATATTTATTTACCTTGTACGGTATTTAATCTCCATAAAGACTAAATTTGTACAAATTATTTTTGAATAATTTTATCTATTCTCATATGTATGGTGCCATACTTTTTATTGGTGAGTTACTCTTTGATAACATCTATGTTCAATTTAATAAGAGGCAAGATCTAGCTGCAACATGAATTATGTACGATGACGGAAGTAAAGTGAAGCATTCTTAAATCCTTCACAATTTTTGTGCCAAGTGAATCACCTAACCAAAACATTGGTATTATCAATATTATTTGAATATATTATTCTAATTTATTTTCTAGTCTCCACTAAAATAGAAAATCTACAAATTTTTATTTCACATGCAAAGTGAACAAATAGGTAAAAGGTTTTTACCTATCCAAAATACTTTTTTGGAACATTTACCTTATATAGAAAATTATCTAAATATATTTCCATATTTATTTTAGTAGATATGGTTATACAAATTGTTTTAAGTCACTTTAAATAGAGAAGGTCAAGGATTCAAACCCCATCCAAATATTTTTTTGATAAAATTTCATTTTGACCTTATTTTTTAAAACATTCAAATTATGGAGATGTAAAAGTGTATAGGAAATATAACGGCGTAAGGTGAAATTATTTTCACAAAGTCCTAGAATATTTTTATCCTTGTAACTATAAGTTATTTTTGAAGGTAAAGGCAAAACCTCAATAGCATTTCATTTTTTAAGTTGATTGTTCTTTTAACATCATGGCTAAAATTATCAGTCTCATATTTGAAAATAGAAAATTGTCACCTAAAAAATACAAATAATTCAGTATAAACATGGAGAAAACCCTCTTATTTGATTATTTTTTGTAAATCATTGAGAAATATACCACACCACCAACTGAAGCAAAAAAACTAGTTGAATATCAAAAATGTGATAAGTGTGCACTCACCCTATTGAAATCATCATGTAGTGAATAGGCTATCATTTATACTAAGGTAATTAAAAATAATGAATGGAAATCATGGAAATAATTAAATTATATTTATGAAAACTAACTTTCATACAAGAATATTAAACTTCTTATGCAAATTTTGAATAATAAACTCACATATAAAGAAGATGTCTGTAACTATCTTTCCTACATGAAAATAGTGAAGCAAGAGTATTATACTATAGGGGTAAAATTTATGATGACATGTTTACTTACATCACATTGAATTTACTTAGTTCTATACAAATAATTTTTTTGAAATGTTACAGCTTGGTGATAAGCTTAATGGTGTCACATTTGATACCATCTGTGAGTTATTGACTCAGCATGAGAGACAATTTGTAAAGAAGAAAAGTATGCTTATTGAAGAGGCTCACTATGTAAATAATATATCCCAACATAGAGATTATCATCATGTAAAATTATATTTTCATAAGCTTTCTATGAAATAATCTCATAGACATTTTCCACATCATTCTTGATGGTATCCACAAAATTCTCATCAGTGCTCTCCAGGGTCTTCCAAATGCAAAAATTATCATAAACATTCTTCTCACTATAGTGGTTCTTATAGTGATTCAACATCTTATATATCTATAAGACATAATAAAAATCTTACATGTTTCAAATGTGGTGATATTTGACATCTTGTAGAGGTGTGTCCTTCTTGATGAACCCACTCTCCATGAAAAAATAAGGTTGAAAAAGTTATGTGGATCATTATAATGGTAGATATTTTGGTTACTCCAATTATTCCAATTATTCTAACACATAATTTAATCAAGAGGCATCCAATATGGACAAGGTTTATTGTCCCAATGGACCTGATAACTTGTTTTAAGTGATCATTAAATCACCCATCCTGTGCTAGCTACTAGGCTCAATATTGGGATATATTGTAGTACCACTTTTTGGCTTGTATTTTTGTTTTTAGTTCCATTTTTTGGATTTATATATCTGATACTTAATGACATGGAGTGGACAAAATTAGATTTTTTTCATTTTTCTTGATGCATGGTTTCTCACCTCTCACCTGATGGAGGAGAAAATATTGTATTTTTAGGACTTCGATCAGTCATTATTGATAGTATGAGTTGACAAGGTTTTCTAACACCTTCAGTGTTGATAAAAGGTTATCAGTGTTTGTTCAATATCAAATATGTGTGTTATATGTGGTATAGGTTCTTCACTTAGATGGATTCCTATGTGGGACCTTATGTGGGTGTATGTAGTTAGACATGCTTGATCATGTTCTACTGTAGTACTATATGATGATCACTTGGGATGAGTGGGCTTTGATCATGTTCACTAACAATTTTTTTCCAAAAATCATGGGGGTGGGATTTTTTATACAGTGACATCATTTTTTTAGTCAACGTTAGAGGTACAATATACCACTTGTAGTTATGATAAAGTTTATTTTATGACTTCAAATTCATTTTTATAGTTCATTGTTTTATACCCCTTTGGATCAAGGGGAGTTTGTTGGACTATTTTATGATCCAAAATATTTTAGTTTATTTATGTCATTTAATTTTTGGATGCTTAGATATTTTTACCCGTTATTTGATTTTTTAACCAACTTATCTTCCTGTAAGATTTAAGCTTACCTTTCTACAAAAATAAAACATATGATTTACATTGAATATATTTTATCATTATTTCCTCTATCTTTGGCTTGATAAAGTAGAAGATAAATTATACAAAGGATCTAAAATTAGAGATATAGATAGGGAGAAGACAACCTTGGAGATAGCTGATATGGAGCATTGGAGAATCCATGGTGTTTTTAGAGATCATGAACAACATGTTAGAAGTGGAGAAGAGTTGAAAAACATGTCTTTTAGACATGATGACATGGTTAAATTATTATTTTTGAGAGATATTGACTCCTCTAATGTGTTTCTTCTATGTACATGTACAATAATGAATAAGAGAGAAAAGATATGACATAAATGTGGTCCAGTTCATCATGTTCATATACATGTGAAGAAATAGAATAAGAAGATACTATTGTTAATTATTGAAATAATAGAGGAGAGTATTCAAAAGTTGTAGAGATGGTTGGTATTGACATGGAATAAATAAATAAGTGTCTTCATATTAACATAGAGAGAAAATAGATTGAGAAAAGGATGGTAAAATATTGTTTTCAAGAGGAAATACAAGAGGGAATTCACTTTTAGCAGTTATAGGTGGGAGAAAATACTCTCATAAAGAAAAGTGGAAGATATTGGCAAGAAGATCAATTTCATATTTTAATGTAGTATATATATATATATATATATATATATATATATATATATATATATATATATATATATATATATATATATATATATATATATATATATATATATATATATATATATATATATATGAGAAGAAGACATATCAAAATAATTTTTAAATTTTGATGAACATGTCATTGATTGGGAGTAGCATTGAACACCTCATGAGCAGGAGTTCATGAATGCTTTTTGAACTCAGGGAACCTAATGTAGGAGCATAGACTTAGAATACTCATTTTATTTCCTTTTTTTTTGTTTTAGTTTTCATTAGGTATATTAGGTCTTATTTAGTCATTAAGAAGTTTTTTAAATCACTTTCATTTCAAAACTTGGTCATTTGAGCTTAATAATGATTTTCACACCAAAACTATCTATTTAAAAATTCAGATTTCTAAATGACATTTATAGACATTTTCTACCCCTACTTATATTATTGTTTTTTTTAATATTTGATGATGTTAAAGGTTATAGATATCAAGTTATTTTTTATTATTATGGTAAAAATGTGGATTACTGTATTACTGATATCTCGGCTCATCTTGAAAAGGTTATTGATTTTAGAAATGTGATTGGTGTTGAGGAATTAGTGAATTATGTCAATAATTATAACATTCATATGTTTCTAAACAAGATTGAATGTTTTATGGTAATTTCTCCTCAATATAAACCTATGTTTAATTAATAACCTATGGTGCAAAAGGAATTTATTGATGATGAGGTGTCTCCTGACATAATATTAATGGACACTAGTTATTCTGAGTAAGTTGTGTGGCCTTTATTTCCCTATTGTGTTTTGTTTCTTTTTATACTACCATAGATATATTGATTTTTTATATTTTAATATCATATTGGTTATTTTAACATGGTTCTCTTTGTTATTGGTGTTTTTAGCCTTATTTTATTATGTTCTCATCTTTGTATGTATAGCCTTTTATAAATGATATTACAATATTAAAAAAGGCATTTGTAGAGTCTTTCTCATATTTTAATTAAACAAAATGTCATGATCCTTATTTTATGGGGAAATTAAGGTTTTAGATATTTTTTATAATAGCTCAAAATTATTAACTCATGAAATTAAGTCAAACTTAATGGAAGTTACAAGATTGGGTTGAGTTTACTAAGTTAGTTAGGCAATTTTTAGAGTTTTAGAGAAAAAAAGAGATGGGGAAAATAGGATTAAATTTTTAGGATCATAAAACAATAATAGATATCAAGAAACCCCAATATTTTAAAATATTTTAAAGAAAATAAATAAAAATTCAAAATAATGGGGTATTCGTTGGACTATGTATCAAATTTGCACAAAAATAATGAACTATTGATTTATTTGCGATTACTATTGAAAGTTTCATCTAAAAATTATTTTAAGTGAATAATATTATTATTTTAGACTAATATCATTTTTTTCTAAGGTGGTCATTCACTTTGTAGGTCACAAAATATAACATAGGTCTTTTACAATCAAAGAAAGGGACATTTACACTCAATACAAGTTTGTTTTATTCACATTTTAGGATTATTTAAGGTGAAAATTTGATTTAAAAAGTTATATATACATTTTGAGACCTTATAAGAGTGAAATATTTAAAAAAAAGATCTTAAATTTTTATTTTCACTTGATTTAGTGCTCTCAGTCTATATATAGTCAACTATGGTTTTAGTGTACTAAAACCTCTATAACTTCAAAACAAACAATTTAATTATATGATTTTTTATATATGTGTGTTAGGTAGTATTTGAATGTGTGAAAGTGGTTTAATTTTTTAAATTTATAAATATCAATATATTCAAAAATATTAGTTTGTAGATCTAAAATAAGGTTTATTTAGAGTACCAAAAACACTCAAATCATCATAACTTGAAAATGACCTAGCCAAATGAAATGAAACCTTTTATATAGGTGAATGAAGATAAATTTGAGGTTTTAAAGTTTTTTTAATGTTATATGACACATGAATATAAATATATTAAATAAACCCAGTCTATGGGCTTAATTTTAGGGTTTAGAAACCTTTTTTTCACCTTTTCTTGTATTATCAAGTTTGGATAAAATTATAAATTAGTATGCTAGGTTTAGTTAAAATCAAATTAATTTGGAATAATATTATTTATCTTAAATAATAATTTTGGGCCTATTAATCCTTTGAACCCCTCCATCACAAGACTAGCACATAACAATTTTGGGTAGTTACAACTCCTAACAATCTAGGCAGTGACAATCTATAGCAATTGTGTAGTGATTTGGGTAATGAAATCTTATAGTGACTAAGTGATGAGATTTAAGTTACTTTTAAATTGACATATTAAACATGTAGTAACTACTAATATCTTATCTCAAATTTTAGCATTTATAATGATATCTTAAAGTTGTTATGCATGATGGGATAAGTTGGACAATGGATCTTACTTTTCAAACTCTGACATCTTTGGTTGAAGGAAAATTGTAATGGATCTTCCTAATCACACTAAAATTTTCTTATTGTTAGCTCTAAAATATAACTTCTCATATTTTATTTTATTATAGTAATAAATAATATCATTCTCTTAAATTATACTTATTCCTATTCCTATTTTGTATTCTTAGCATTTATTGTAAGGCAATAATAATTTTAAACTATGTATATAATGCAACAGGGACTTAGGCCCTAGATAATAGATTAATAGGAATTTAAGTTTGAATAACAACATTATTATCAACAATAATTTTTTGTAACCATTTCTTATAGTAATCTTTAACTACAATAGGTTTATGAAATAAATTATTATTATAAAGTTATAACATTAAAACTTAAGAGGATGATTGGAACACAAATCCAGGTGAGAAAGGTCCCCTTAAGAGGATTTATAGTGAAGATCTTATCTTGTTAAATTATTCAATATAATTCTTGTAAAAGTAATTATTTCTATTGTTTGAATTTAGCATGTGTGAGTTAAGTATTATAATTAATTATTTCATTCCTTAAATATGTTTTGATTATTGTTGCATTATTATAAGAATCTTCCATTGCATTCAAATGAAGTAATTTGATTTCATTTATTTCTTGTAAGTGTGATTTACTTCCAAGTATTTTTAATTCAAGTAATTTCCTTTATGAAAGTGTTTTATTATCTATAATTGATATAATTCAATGAGTAAGTGTTTCACATATAGTTTTGACATATTATCAAAGTTAATGAACCGTGCTAAAAATTAATGAAATATTTTGTTTTATAAACCAAGTGGTTACCCCATATTGTGAATATTAGGTTGTACATTTAGATATTGGTCTATGCCAATTTAATTGGTGGTTAAAAATTTTCTCCTCTACATGATTCTCTAGTACTTTATATGTTCATATGGGTTATCCCTATGACTGATATTGAGGTAGGAAAGAATATGGAAGCTTTTCTCACTTGAATGATTGATTGAATTTTTTTGGTAAGTTTCCTTATTATAGGTATGAATATTATAGGTTATTTATAGATGAGGATTAATCATACATATACACCAAATAATTTTAGGAAATATCTCACATTAAAGAACTTAAGATCACCATAATGACATGTTTCAATTAAAATTTTGATGACTTTAGGTTACTTGACACTTAGTTTGGCACTGTATACTTGTGTCAATGTAAGCATTTGGTTGGGATGCAAGTTTTCAAGAACTAAACAATATGTAGATTTCCAAAATTGGTAGAGAAGGATAATAAGTAGGTTTATATCATTTTAAATAACATAGAAGGCCTAGTCATTAAAATAACATATGGTTGGTCTAAGAATTAAATAATAGGCACAAGAGATAGTAGATGTGAGCCTTTTAGTAGTGGGAAGGTCTAGGAACTAAAGGGTACAATAATTAAAATTAATTTCCAAGTATACAAGACTAAGGTGATATATAATTAAGATTTAGTATCCATATCCCCCTCCAAATCTAGTAATGAAATCTATAGTTCAAAGGAAAATAAATGCATACATACATGTGTATAACACACCTTGTCTTTGTGTTAGTGAAAATTCAATGTTTTGTTGGTAACTAACCTACAATAAAGAACATGTTATATAGTATATAATCAATGTATATAATCTAAAATTGAAAGAAATTTAAAAAATTTAAAGTAAAGAGAGAAAGGTTAGGAGTAGCCCTATGTATCGATGCAACCACCTTGAATTTTTGGCAATTTGATTTGAAAATATATTTTTATTGAAGCTTATAAATAGAGGTTAGGATAAATATAAAACCTAAAAATGTGTGTGTGTGTGTGTGTGTGTGTGTGTGTGTGTGTGTGTGTGTGTGTGTGTGTGTGTGTGTGTGTGTGTGTGTGTGTGTGTGTGTGTGTGTGTGTGTGTGTGCATGCACGTGCACGTGTATATGTAAATATTAGAGGATGAATTGTGCCCAAACTTGGATAAAAGGTGATTTTCCACCTAAAAATTGAGGCTAACTCAATCATACTTATATCCTAGTGAATATGAGTGATATAAGTCAAATCACACTATAAATTTAGTGAGGGTGGATGATTTAATCAATCTACCCTATAAACTTGACAAGATTGAGTGATTTAATCACCTCAACCATGTAAAAATTAAACCAAATATTGTATTATATTGGCTTCATAACAATCCATAAAAGTAATTAAAGTTTGAAAATAATTGTGATTTTAAAATTTAAGATACCCTTTGAATGGTATATGCACCTCATATATATCTCAAGATGATACTTGGGTATAAAAATGGTATTAACGTATAAAATGTTTCCACAAATGTGTATATAAATAATCTAACTATGAAATTTATCCAATTTATAAACTATGAAAGTGTGGAAACATTTTTTCATAACATGCCCCCACTGTAATATGAAAATGTTGAGTAATGAATAAGTGTGGAATTCAAGTCTTTTTTTATGCCCCCACTATAATGTGAAAATGTTGAGTAATGAATAAGTGTGGAAGTCAAGTCTTTTTTTATGACCCCACTAAAATTTAAAACTTTGAAGGTGTGAAAGCCATGCCTCTATGACATGTCCCTACTGATACACCCTCTCTTTTGAGGTGAGGGGAAGTAGAAACTAGTAGTTACCTTACCACATAAGGATAAGATAAATGTAAAATCTATGTATGGATCATGTAGAATATATGATTAGCATGTATAGGTAGATATATAAATTAGGTACATATTATGTGATAACATCGAATACTAATATGCATGATGTGAATCATGACAATGTCTAGATAGTAACAGTAGAATCTCAAAAAACAATCAAGCACACACACAAGAGCACTCAAAATAAATTGAATATATAATGGTCCAAGGATACCTCAAACAATGGACATGTTTAAATTTCATGCAATCAAAGGGATATAATTGAGTTAAATGTTCATTTCATGTTCACTACAATGTTGTATGCTATTTGTGCTTTTTACACAAACACACTTAAATAAATAAAAATGTTTGAATGAAATATGGAAATATTTATAATTTAGTAATACATGTGAAACTATAAAAATTTAAATATTTACACGTGTAATAAAAACAATAAAACACCAGGAAATCAAGAGATAAAGAGAACATATACTATTTCATATTCTATTTTAGACTATGATAATGATCTAAAATTCCCTTATAATAGTGAATAGTTTATGGGATATTTTTGCCCTATTTTATGACTATTTTTACCCTTAGGAAACTTGCATCGAGCCTAGATAGTTGCATCAATGCATGTATTGATCTTTCATGTAGGTGTCTAGCCTAAAATATGTACATGGATGGATTCAAATTTTCACTAAAGCTATGGTGTCCCCTGTATGATTGTTTTTACCTTTAAAATATGTTTTATTATGTGTAAATTCTAATAAATAAACAAAACACTAGTCTTGTTTCCTTTTGATCTCATGTAACTTGGTAAAAATGGGTTAGCACATGAGTCAAGATAATTATAGCAACTCTATCTATTTATAGGTATTTCCTACATATCTACTACTCTGAAGAAGGCCTTAGACTCATGTGAAGTTATCTCTCCTAGGCATGTGTGTGAAAATTTGATTTTATAACTAAATGGTCTTTATCCTATTATAACCCTTGGTACAATCAATGCAAGAGTATATTTATCATTTGAATTCCTCAAATATTCAATTTAGTAATATAATGGAATTTAATAGCTTGGAATATAAATTACTTATCGAATACAAATTTTCTAGATCAAAATGTCTGATGATGTACTTAGACCATAGACTTTGTATATATAGGTATCCCTTGATTTTAAACTAGGAACCAATGGAATGAAAAAATATGACAATAGAATAAACATATGGAGCTAAATAAATTGGTCATAAGTTGAAAAATACATAAATTAATCAAAAGATAAGTATGGAGGCTTGTGCCGTAGTTAGAAACTTGTGTCAATGCAAGGGTAAAACACCAATACAAGTGTCTAGAGGATAGAAACATAGAGATAACATAAAACACAGGCAAATATCTTTGGAATACACTAATAAAAAGGAATTTTACAACATATATGCCCAAAAGGGTAGATAAATAAAGAGAAACAAGATTGAACTGTAGAGGTCCATATGAGACCACACCACTAGACATATAACTCTCTGTCAAGAGACCTACACATGTAAAATATATGAAAAACATATTATGAAAATGCACTTGTATAAAATATGGGTATCTAAAATTTCATATAAACAATATGGTGCATAAATATAATAGGGCTAGCTTTGTGGATAATAGACCCAATTTTCCACCTAATATAGAATTGGGGTACCATCTAATGGAAATAATTCCTAGTAAGACCATGGATAATATTGAGATAAAAGTCTCACAACTAAATCTACATCAAGACTTAGAATATATAAGTCTATTGATTATTCAATACCTATAAATGCTTATAATTCTTATAGGATAAGTCACCCCTAGTTAGAAAGACTTAGGGATCAATTTCCTTAGCCACCTCATAGAAGATTCTTAAAAAAACCTCACTTAATGCACACAACCCATAAAATACAATAAAATTTTTACCATGACCAGGGATGGATTCCATAATGAGTTTCTCAAAATAACCATGGTAGGGTCTAGCTTGATTGGCACCATAAAAAAAGACTTGGGGAATCCACTCACTATTACCCAAAATTCTACAGAATGGGGTGCTAACATCATTCAAGAAACCATAAGATCATCAACTATTTCCACACCTACATGAGGTTGATGTTTTATTTAAAGAGTGTGCCATTTGAAAAGGATTCCCATAATGGTTATTAGGTAACATAGGATGATAACCTACAAACATGGGATCTATAATAGGTGATGTGAAAACCAAGAATTATAATTACCAGTTGGGCCCTATTTGACATTTATATTTTAAATTGTAATATTTTATGATCTTTGGATCTGAAAAACCTTTCTTATAAATTCATATAAATATTAAATACATATGTACCAACTTGGTTAGTTCTATCGGTAGTGTTAGAATCATAATCTACTTACCATTATTGTGATAATTTTAAAAGAAAGTAGTCTTGAGTAATGGGCTACAATTTTTTTATGGGCATATTGTTATTTTAATTTAAGAATAAGTTATGATAAAACCAGATTTTAATTTACAATGAACATTTATATAAGGTAGTTAATATCATAGCATATTTTTATCCTAGATAAATATTTTAAATAGTTCATTGATGTTTTAACTCAATTCAAATTTATTTGTTGTAAATTAAATTCCTTATTTAGTAAATGGGTGATGTTTCGATCCCTACATCGGGAATTTTTCCAAGTTTATTAGAGTGATATCCTTATATTAAATTAATAGCATTTCTCTTTATTAGTTATTTACTATGATGTAATAGGATTTATCCTTGATCACATATCAAAATACAGCTTAAATATGTGTCTTTTTATTTCTTTTAACCATGATGTTGATAGGATGTGGTCCTCCTTTGTTGATATTTTATATATTATTCATAAATAAAATCTTGGATCATGTTTAAGAGAATAAAAAAGGGAAATTTAATAGCTTGACCATTTTCCCTATATCCTTACAAACCCTATTGTGGTAACATTTTTAGAGGTCCAAACCTTTGAAATCTCATTCTTGCCCTTATGCATCCTAATCCTTTTTTTATAGTAATGATAATTAAATGCATTCCTAAAGGTAATTAAGTAAATATATTTCATTTTATACCATGTCTTAGTATCAGATAAATGTATCATGCATCCTTTATTCTTATTGGAATCTTCCAATTCCCCCTTTATCATATGTAATATACCAAAATGATAGGAATGTTTTAGTAAAAATTGGATAGTATGGTTCAACTCATAATGTGTTATTCTTATTCAAACTATTTTTTTGTCTCTATTGATAACTTCTAAGAGGAAGCCTCTATAAAGAGAGGGGGTGTCATGACCCATTTTCTATGTTTTATATGCCTAACGATATTTTCGTATATAAATGGTCTTCACACCTATATTAATTTTTTTGTTTAAGATAGTTTATTTGATTGGTTTTCATGTCATTTTTTATAATTTGATCACCCATTATATTATCTCAACTTTGTTAAGGCACACATAGATATGATTATTTAGTTAGAAGTTTAGTTTAGGCTACTACTATGAAGGTGTACCTAGGTTAGTTGTGATCTATGTTCATATTGACTTCCTATATTTTTATTATCTTTATTTATAGAAAACCCAATAAATTTTGGGTATATTCCATACCTATATTAATACCAATATTGGCTACTTTGTACTCATAAATATGTGTTTTTCAAATTTTATTTTCTCTCAAAAGGCACGTTGTTATTATACTATTAGTCATGCTTTAATTATATTGGGAGTTGGGCATGATTAATTATAGATTACATTTTGATATATTGTGATGTGTGTATTTCACATATTTTCATGTTATAATAACTTAGCAATAGCTATCAGCTATTATTTCTTATCTATTGACTCACATCAATTATTTTTATGTATATGTTATTTAATTCACATGAGTTACCACCGTCATTATTACCTGAGTATTCAACATATGTAATATAAACCTATTATCAATGGAATGAGTGAATGGTGATTAGATTCACTTTGATTAAATTATTATAAATACTTTACTAGTATTCTAGTTACATTAATGAATAATACTTGACATTATTTGATTATAGTGAAATTTGTGTTCTCTCTCTCTCTCTCTCTCTCTCTCTCTCTCTCTCTCTCTCTCTCTCTCTCTCTCTCTCTCTCTCTCTCTCTCTCTCTCTCTCTCTCTCTCTCTCTCTCTCTCTCTCTCTCTCTCTCTCTCTCTCTCTCTCTCTCTCTCTCTCTCTCTCTCTCTCTCTCTCACACACACACACACACACATAAATATAATATGATATGGGATATAAACATAGATATTGAGGATGGATAAACATCAATGATCATTCATAATTTAGTTGGATATATTATGATAAGTGTATATAGTTATTGTTCATGCTTATTTGGATATAGAACATGATTATGAGTTATACTATGAATGATGTCTAACTTTGTACAAAGTAACGATGTGATAATTGACTTGATTATCAATGATTGATGAAGTGTTTTATGGTAGGTTAAACTTTAAAATCCATGTGCATTATTTGTCTCTATTCCACAGACATATAAAATACTAAAATATATATGTACTAGTTTGATGTCTACGAGTAACTATTAGCTATGACACTCATTGGTTCCCATAGAATCTATAGGGGTGTATATAGTTAAGGGGAATTGATAAATCTAATCCTATTTTATTTAATGATCCATATGAATAATGAAATCTTAGTCCTAGTATATGGGTTTAATAATACTCTCATTTACATATTACTCAAAATGGATAAGCTTTATTTCACATTTATTGTTTTAAAACTCTTAAATAAATGCATGGAAAATTCCTTCATTGAAACATTGGTAGTCAACCCAAATGTCCTTATTTCATCTCCATGAAGTATCAAAAACTACAACATGGAATATAACACACTTTCATATATCATAACTTCTAGAGTAAAACTTATTACAACAAATCAAGGAGCATTATGAAATGTATTATATAATTATTCACATAAGTATAAAATCATTATACATAAAATTAATCTTCAACAAGACAATAATATTACTAAGAGGAAAATGCATCATATTTTTCATAGTTATTACTCTTTATGATGAAAAACATATATGTATATAATAATATAGTCATGAATCATTTTTATTTCAAAATAAATGTGTTATCTTATTTTATTAACATAACATGAAACATAATCCAAAAATTAACTTATGAATATATATTTTTATTTCTTTTAACAAAACCAACAAAAAATATGACTTCCAAAACAACACTCTTTCCATAACACAACTCAAAAACTAGGCATAGTGGGTAAGCTCACCTCCCATACATGTTACATCATTATGCATATAAGGCCCTCGCCAACCTCTATAACCAAGAGGTTCTAAAAAATACCCAATATTGAGTATGGTTACACACATAAATTATGTCATATAATGGTTATTTAAGGCTAAAATATGGATATCCAACACTTATAAATAGTCTAAAAAATTTAAGAAAAACTATGTAGGAGGAAAGATAGGAAAAATCAAAATTATGCACATCACTTTTGACATCTAAAAATTACTAGAAATATAACTTATGTATTATCATAAATAATTTACCACATCTAAGGATCCTAATTTCACTAAGTCCCATCATCTTATCAACCTTAAATACATACTTTATTTTAGTAATCCTTACCCACATTGTCACTTCAGTTAATAATGGCAAATATTACAACACCTACCTAGAATTTGGTAGGGATCCACCTTCATTGTATGTTTTATTTTGTCTCTAAATTTTTTTTTCCCATCTCTTCCTCATTTTTATAGATATAAGTGAGTTAAAACTAAAAGAATATTTACAAAAAGGGGATGATGATATTTTCATTCACATCAAATCATAAAGGGACATGTATCAAATTCTTGTCATGAAACTTCACTACTCCAAGTAACTTATAATGTCTCAACCTTAGTATGGTGGCTCCCTATAATGCCCAAAAGAGATACACACCCCAAGGCACCTAAATTTTAGCAAATGAATAGGCAATAAGACATTACATTTAAATTTGATCTCTCAAGGAAATTATGAATTCCATATTTATTGAAATGGGTCAAATATCATACATATAAAAAGTGGTTTTTGAGATCCTTAATACATGTATAATGTTATTTTTCATCTTTATTTGGACACATAACATGATTAAGAGTTGTCTTGTAAATGATGTATAACTTTGTATAGACTAACCATATGATTTTTGAGTTGATTCTCAATTAGTGATGAAGTATTTTGTGGTAGGTTAAAATTTAAAATACATGTGAATTATTGGTCTTTATTATAAATACATGTCAAATAATAAAATATGTTAACTAATTTGATGCCTGCAAGTAGCTATTAGCTATGACACTTGATGGCTCTGTTAGAAGTTAGAGTGGTGTATGTGGTAATAAATAAATTATTGAATATAATCCTACATTATTTAATGATCAATATGCATATTGAAATCTTAGTCCTAGCATATGGGTTTCATAATACTTTATTTTACATAGTACTCAAAATAAATAATATTTTTTTTACATTTATTTGTGAAAATATCTTAAATAAATGCATGGAAAATTGATTCATAGAAACATTGTTAGTCATCTTGGATGTCCTTATTTCATCTCAATGAAGTATAAAAAACTACAACAAGGAATATAACACACTTTTATATATCATAACTTCTAGAATAAAAGTAATTAAAACAAATCAAGGAACATTATTAAAGGTATTAGATAATTATTCACTTAAGTATAAAATCATTATACATAACATTAATTTTACACAAGAAAATAATATTAATAATAGTAAAATGCATCATTTTTTTCATATGTATTTCTCTTTATAATGAAAAAATATATATGTATATAAAAATACAACCATGAATAATTTTTATTTCAAAATCAATGTGCTATCTTATTTGTATAACATAGCATGAAATATGATCCCAAAGTTCACTCATGAGTATATTTTTTTATTGTTTTCACAAAACCAACAAAAAATATGACTTTCAAAGCAACATTGTCTCCATAACACAATAACTCAACAAGTAGGCATAGGGTGTAAGGTCACCTCCCATACATATGAAATCATTATGCATCTAAGGCCCTCATCAAACTCTAGAATCAAGAGGTTTTTAAAAATACACGGTATTGAGTATGCTTAGAAACTTCAATTAGGTCATATAATTATTATTTAAGGATTAAATATGGATATAAAACACTTTTGAAGGAAAGCTGAGTAGGATGAAAGAAAGGAAAAATTAAAATTATGCGCATCACTTTCAACATCTAAAAATTACTATAAATATAATTTGTGCATTGTAATAAAATATTTACCATATCTAAGGCTCTTTATTTCACTAACGCCATCCCTCTTATAACACTTAAATTCAAATTTATTTTATTATGCCTTACACACAATGTCAATTCAGTCAATAATAGAAAATAGTACTATACCTACCTAGAATTTGGAAAGAATCCACCTTCTTTATATGTTTCTTTTTTGTCTCTACAATATTTTTTTTCAACTACTCTTTATTTTAGCTAGAAGTGAGTTGAAATTAAAATAATATTTACAAAAAGGGGATGAGGATATTTTCATTCACATCCAATCATGGAGGGGCATGCATCCAAATTTTGTCATACAACTTCACTACTCCAAGTAACTTATAATGCCTCAACCTTGGTATGGGGGCTTCCTATAATGCCCAAAAATGATACCCACCCCAAGGAACCTAAATTTTATGAAATTAATAGGCAAGAATATAATTTTATGAAATTTGGCCTCTCAAAGAAATTCTAAATTCCATATTTATTGGAATGGGTCAAATCTCATACATATAAAATCTAGTTTTTTACTTTAGAAATATATATTAATAAGGTATGATAGAATTAAAATACTATGTTTTCAATATGTGTTGTTATAAAGGTTTAATATTATCCCTATGCACATGAAAGTTTTGTGGAAATGTCAATGGTTTAGTTCATGGTTGATATTTCATGTCTACATTAGGAGTGTTCATTGGGTATTTGGTATGTATATTATTCCCCATTTTGTATTCACATATGTCACCTCCAAACTCACTTTACATGTTAAACCATTTACACATGATACATTAATATATAAATAATGCAATGATATATTAATAGTCAAATAGCTCTAATTAATCCACCATGATAAATATCTCAATGTCTTGCTTCAATTGAGATTATATCCATGAGAAAAGGTTATAATATACTACATAGTATTACCCATAATTGGGTAAATTATAATTCAACTGATACATGATGGGTTAGAAATAACGTGTTCATAAATATACTACAACATAACTATATTTTTGGATTCAGAACTAATATCCAAGTGCATATATGATAATATCATAATTATAATTAAATAACATAGTAAAAAAACATATCATGTTATTTCAAATATTGAATATGTACATATCCATTCCATATATGGAAACTATGATAAAGGATATCAAATATGTCAATAATAATCTAAAATTATCGATTCAATCATTGTATGAGGAGTAAGAAATATAATGTACTAAAAAGATACTACTAAATAAATTTATTCATGGTTAGATAGCTAACACCAAAGCACATGTTTTTGTATGCATGTGTGTATAAATATGATATTGACAAAATAATAAATAACACTATAAAAAAATAATCATATTATACCATCCATCTAAATATATCCATATCTGATCCATATGGAAAAAATAAGATAAAGGATGTTGATCATCTCTTTAATCATCTAAAAATATAGTATAGTATTCCATAGTGAGCCACAATAAGGAAACTAGGAGTATCTCTAGTGTTGTTGAAAACATAGAACACACGTCTTTTTACATTGGACTATAATCACTCCTAGTAAGTAAAATTGTAAAGATAAATATTATTAGGATACCCATCTTCTAGAGATAACATTTTTTCCACACGAGTGTCCATTTTATATCATAAAGTGGAACAATAAATGTAACTCTTAGAAAGATACTTCTAAACTAGAGATAACATCTATTCTACTTGGGTTGTCATTCAATATCAAGAATTAAAATAAAAAATAAAAGTATTGATAGGATAACCATTTTTTATAGCTAACATTTATTTTTTCGAGGACTCTCACATGGTATTCACTAAGTGGAATCAAGAAATATAACTCATAGAATGGTACCCTTTACTAAAGCTAATTTATACTCTTATTCTAAGAAGTATATTCATCTCCATTGGAGAAAATTTAAATATTCAGATTGATCTTGAAAAAATGTGTGAAGAAATTAAATAATGTCCCCATAACCATCTAATCTACTTTGGGTTTCAGGAGAGCCAATGAGTGTTATATACCCTATTTACTCTTAGGCATAATATTGGTACACCTCTTTTCAGCATCTAAAATGTCATTAGTGTACTGACCAATAATGCATGTTGATGTGAAAGTCTAACCTACCACAAAACACTATATGATTCATTCAGAATAAACTTAAATAATAACATGGTTAGTACATATAAATTTATATAACATATATAAGATAAATCATAATCATGGTTTGTATCCAAAGAATCATGAAATATAAACATGTATACTAATCATAATACATCCAAATATATTATGACTACTGATAAATAAATTTCAACACATAATAGTTATGCTTATATCTTGAACCATATCCCATCAATAATGCATACAATAGTAGAGGAAGAGAGAGGAATAATATAATTTTTTATGTATTAAAAAATAATCTAGGTATAATTCATCTTATGATAGGAATGTTATTAAAATTTATATAACAAGTTAAACAAAGTAATTTTAAACAACGTGCACACATACACCATATATAATAGGGTTATATTACATATGTTGAATAGTAAAATAATAATAAATCATGCCAATTGAATAAAGAGATAATCAATCAGAATTTATATGATTCCAAAAAAGAAGAAAAATTGCTAACAAATATTATTAAGATCTTAAAATATGATAATATACAACATACAAAAATCATTGTCCATTAGAATGAAATATATAATAAATCATGTTGAAATCTAAATATAATAATAGCATGGTTGGATAGTTTAACTAAAACATGTATAAGAAGTGATTAAATCCTTATGTGATGAATACACTACCACATGCCAATAAAAATAAATACCATTACTAGAGGTATGTAAATATACCTAAATGACAATGGGATTCCTATAACAACACTAATTAAAATGGATAAATAGAACATCTGAATATATCATGACCAAGCTATGGATAGCTCCACAATACATAGCTCTAATAAAAAATAGTTGAATAATAACATCAATACGTGACTTAAAATAGGTTATCTAAATTGATGGGTGATAGAATTATAAAAATAATATGTACACCAATTATTTCAAATATGTCATAAACCATTAGATAAATAGGAAATATCCCAATGAGTTACCCTAAAAAATAGGTTTACAAAGAAAGAATTTCTAGAATATTATTTTGAATAGGAAATATATAAAATGGGGCATGGAATCCACCTCGCCTTATAAATATATCCTCCTTGAATTCATTAAGTGAGATAAAAATATCGATTTATAGAATAAAGCACATTCTAAGTACATTTAAACTACCCAAACATCATCAACTAAAACATTCATATCATTTCAATAGCTTCACATATAGAAGAGGGAATTGGATGAATTCAAAAAGAACAATGGATGCAGTCTCCCTTCATCTAATATCTAAATGTGCTCTTAGGAACTAAACACTAACCAATTCTAAGTAACTAATTTCAAAAAAATTACTAGAGACCCATTCAAATTTTCCTATTAGAATATGTGGTTAAGATGCACTAAGACAAGTAATATATTTTTAAATTATTGTCCTCCAAGTAAAACTACCACAACAAGCTTTGTAAGGTTACATGGCTAGTTTTAAACCTCTTAAATCATAGTGTTTATCTTATACAATGTGAGCTATAAGTTTCTTTACAAAGAATCTGGAAAATATCAACAAGGGTAGATAACATATGATTAAAGACATGGCTAAAGAAGAGAAGAGGAAACAAATTTTAGTTTTATTTCAATATGAGATCAAGACTCAATCCTATTAAGTTACACCAAATACCCATAAAATAAAAATATGATTAATATAATATAGGGGTATCACTAATTAACATAAAAATAAACATTCATGATGTATGCATAGAAACAATGCCAATTCTATAAATTAAGCATTTTATGGCACAAAACATTTGGACTAGGTTCATACATCAAGGAATATTCAAAATTTATATAAATATATACCTATGTCGTTAAATATGATACAATATGAAATACCTTCTATAAAAATGCATTAATTTAAAGGTAAAAATTAATGTTATCAAAATTGGTTTACAAGATACCATAAAAATATGCTCTAAAAAATTGTTCTAGCCCATTATACATGAGATTGATTTCTTTTCAAATTAACATAATCATAGTAAGCATATTATGAGTCTTACACTACCACTATAGCTAAATGAGTTAGTAGAGATATAGTTTTAATTACCACTAAGGTACAAAATACCATATTCACATAAAAATATTACAAAATATTACATCATAAAATAGAAAGCTAAAACAAGGCCCAAGGAGGAATTTTAACTCATGGGATTTGTCAATGTCACATGATATTAAACAAAAATATAGAGTTTCATGTATTTTGGTTGCAAAGGCCATTTATTGAAACACCCTTGACTAATGAGGCCCTCTAAAAAATGTAAACCTCACAGAGATGTGAAAATGGTGTAATATCCCATAGATACTTAAATCTTATAAGCACCTCTTCATCTAGAAGTTTGGGTTAGAGTGAGTGGCTTCCCCCACATCTACTAATGATGATCTTCTGCTTGGAACTTTATATTATTTCATCAAGAAACTCAAATGAGAAGTTATCCCTAGACCTAATACAATTGTTTTTGCCATCGAGGGGATTTTTCACTAATTACGAATGTTCAAAGTTCTTTTAGGACGTACATGCATAAGATGATTCCTATGTCATTCTCTAATTAGGGTTAGTCAGTGGTCCTATATATATTGGGGGTTCCTATGGAATTTGTTGTGAAACTCTTAGCTAGATGTAAGACATGGCTTCATTTTAGACTATCTCCCCTAGATGGTTCCCCATTGTTATATTACACGGGGATTAGGTCTATAACAATTGGAAAAAAAATAACTTCAATAAATTATCACATTAAGATTACACAAAATAATAAAAATAATAATAGAGAAATGAATATTTTATTCATCTTTAGTTATCTTTAAGATGAAAAATAATACATGTATGCAATAATATATTAATAAATCATTAGTCTTGTAAAAGCAATAAAAAATCTGAATTAAAAATTCTGAATTCTAACAAAAAAGTTGAATTCCACCATAAACCTCTCCATAACACAACAATTAAAAAGTATATAGAGGGGGGAATCGAACCTCCCAACAACATAGCGTTATTAGGCATTTAAGGCCTTCATCAACTACCAACTCAAAGAGGTTTTCCAAAAAACCCAATACAAATTATGGTTCGACACATAAATTAGATCATATAATAATTATTTTAGGTTTAAATGTGGATAACCAACACCTTGGAAAAATCAACATGTACTAGATAAATGTTAAGTAGGAGGAAAACAAGAAATATTTTTAACTCTACACATCACTTTAAACATTTAAAAAATAGCATAAATGTAATGTATATATTATCATCAAAATATTTACCACATTTAGGGATCCTAATTTCACTAAGGGCATCCCCATTTGTCACCCATAATTACAACCTTTATATTTACCTACACAAAGAGTTATTTAGTCAAGAATAAAAATTAGTACAACACTTGCCTCTACTTATAAAATAATATGTACACACATTATATTTTCAAAGTTTATAAATTAATGATGTTTTCTATCTTATAGGAACCCATTGAGTTTCAATCTATTTGAGTGCATGCCTTAAGGGGTGTATCGAGAATGGGGTGGGTAGACCATTGGTGATTATCAGGATTGTTATCCCTTTTTACCACTTGTTATCTATGCACATGTCTCCTAAAACCATTCCCATAATTTTTGCCTCCTATTTTGCACCCTTCTCTAGTCATTTACCACCTTCATTATCCCTTCCCTAACCTAAACCCCTTTTTCATGGTTTATGTTACATAGTCCGGCCCATAAACCTTGTAATCTTATTGATAAAAATTATTAGGGTCTAGGTTGGCCCCTGGCCAACTTAGTCTTTGACCTAATTTGTTTTTGTTAGTTATGATACTTGGTCGATGGGTTGACCTTATTGACCTAAGCCTTTGGAATGGTTTAGGGTTATATCCACCTATATAATCACATTCATTTTTCCATTTCTAAGAGAAGAGAAGAAGTAAGGTATATTATGTACATGCTTATTCACCATTGTATTTGAGGAGCATAACTTAGGGTTTTATACTCTCTTTGGAGATATAGTTCTTATCTATGGAGAAGTGCTTTGGATGCATTGATAGGTTGTGTATCCTAAAACTAATTTATTCTTTTCATCCTTACATACCACAATAACCTCTTGTGAATAATCTTGTCCAAAGGAGAGATTAAGTCTCAATGTGTTCATCTTCAAATGTATGTATTCTTAACTTTGTTCCTCATTTATAAGAGTGGATAGATAATAATTTTCACTTATCTTCAATGTATTAGGATTTTTTATACATTGACGTTAGTATATGTCTTATATTCATGTTTAATGTTTATGTTTATTTCCCCCACTTTACACCACAAGCTTTGGTGAGCATTAAATTATACTTTCTGTTAGTTTTTATTAGTTAAGTGAATATGAAAACATAGGACATAGTTAGGGTTATTGCATAGTTTTACTTGATTGGAGACTTTGGGACCCTTCCTAATGAATTTTTTGTGGTAAGAGATCCCTTGGCTAAGTTTAGAGGATCAATATTGGTCATGACCCAAAATATATAATGTATCACAAATTATAAGTGTAAGTAGGATTTATCTTCTTTTAACTAAAATTGGTTTATAGATTTACTACATTTCCCATTACATACATTTTGGTAAACCCGATGTGAATCTAACCCTTACAAGTTTTCTTTTTACATTGTTATTTTTTTATCATTTTATTATACCTTTCCATATTTATAGTATTATATATAACTAGTTGGTATAGTTTTAACTTTTTGTGTACATGTTTAACATACATTTGTATCAAATCAAAGCCATGTTATTTGTGTATCTCTTCACCAAACATGGTTAACTAGATCAATCTAGTCAACATAGTATTCATTTTTAGTCAGATTTTACCAATGAAGTCGACCCAGTCAACTTTATTTGTAGTGTTTATATTTGGAAATTAGGTTCTACCAACTAAGTCAACCCAATAAACTTAGTTTTTAGTATTTATTTTTAGCATACAAAGTTCTATAAACCATGTCAAACTAGTCGACCTAGTTGGTATAAATTCAAAGCAATATTTGAGCATCATAGCATAAACTTGCAATCTTAACCATCTTTAAGCCCACCAAGGTTATTATATTTATTATATCTATCATTTTAGTATTTATTTTAGTTTTATTTTCACAATTTAGCAATATTTATAATTTCAACCTTATAGCTAACTAAGTCGACTTGGTCAACTTAATTATGTAGTTTAACTTGTATCTAAGAGACATAGTCGACCAGTTTGACTATGTTCCTAAAGACCTTACTTATACAAAATATTAATGAACTCATTGACTCTATTATGTACTATTTTCATATATTATCATCTAAATTGACTCTATACTATTTTTAATCAAGGAATTAACAACTATTTACTAGTAATTAGTTCACATTTCCTTTTTTGATTGTTCATATGCTCAGAATAATTCAGATAGTATAAATAGATAGTTTTTCAAATTACCATTTAGTTAAATTATTTTAATATTTTTCACACACTAATAAATCACATAACATTCAAAATACATTTAAACTCTTGTCTTCATAAGGCCTACCTACATGGATTTCATCATCAAAGGGGAAGTTGACTTGGTTTTCTAGCCATGTATAAATACGTGGTTCATGGAATATATTGGTAAATAACTCGACACCTTTATCACTATAGGATTATGAATTGAGTGGGTGGGACAAAATACCAAGTTAGTATCATTTCCAATACAAATCCATTTCATCCTAAGCTACATGAAACCAACCATAGATTGCTTTTTAGTTCCTTTGTACAGCTAACTCTCTATGAAATTAATAAAAAACATTATTATAACTTAGAAATACTTAGAAATGATCAATTATATAGATTTTAATTTCATGTTGTTGCTTTATCTTTGATCATTATATCATGTATTGTAAAACTTGCACTAGCTAATGTTGGTGCAAGATTTGTGTTGTGTGTGCCAATCAGACCAACCACATTGATCTAATTACTTGTATATTTGCTTCCATATGCTTATAAATAATATTTCCCACTTTTAGAACACTTTATTCTATATTTACATAGTCTCTCATTGATTGATTCTCCTTTTCTACCTATAGTACATAATCAACCTGTTTGACTCTATATTCTCGTTATTCAATCAAAATTTTATCTCTATAGTACTAAGTTGACCCAATTGATTTAGTACCTCTTGGATGACCTTGTTACTTATTAGATGACTATGTCTTTATCCAAATACCTTCATAAAATTAGTACTAAGTTCACCCAATCAACTTAGTACCTCTGGGATCAACCTTGTTCAATGTTTGGCTGATTTTGTCTTCATTTTATGTCTTTTTATCTAAATATTACATAGTCAACCATGTTGACTCTATACACCTTGGCCAATACTACTATATGTGTTTTTATCTAGTCTTATTTCATAATTATGTCATATTTTCAACCTATAATTAGTCAAAAACATTTTATAATTAAGGATTTAGATCAAAACCTCACTTAGTTTATTACTTCAAATGAAATGATTCAATTTCTTCCTTCATATTTTCCTAATCCAAAACCAACCACTACACAATGTAATATAATTAAGGTCCTTCATCCTATTCCTCCTCCCAATACCAATGTTGAGAATCCTCCACCCAATAACCCTCCTCCCACCAACATTAATATTCCCCCTCCCAACAACACTAATACCACACCTTTAAATAGTAATGCACAAATTGACACAACTCAAATTCTTGCACAAATAGTTCAACAAATGAACATCATGAAAAAAAAAATCATTCCCAAATGATGAAAATACCACAACATTTATTACACATGATAAGTCAACCACCTCAAGTCATCATGTCTCAAAAAAATCATAATTCCCCCCCTCCTCTTAGATATGCTAATGGGAATATCATCTCTCAACCTACTTTACATAATAAAACTCTTCAACATATTCAAAATGAACCTTTAGCTCCATTCATTGCATCCTTAGATATTGGAAATATTTTTCTAACTATCACATATTATGGTACAAAAGACCCTACTATCTTTCTTAAGTCTTTTGGTAATCTCTATAAGGAATGGATCCAAACTAACACCTTTGCTACCACCAAGATCTTAGCCAATACCTTTATTGGTGATGAAATTGAATGGTACAACTAACTTCCTACACATTCCATCTCACAACTAGAGTATTTAGTCAATGCTCTAGTGAAGTAATTATAACATGATGATCTTCCTAAAAATTACCTTAGTCATTTCATCAATGTCAATCAACTTCGTAATGAATCTACTCACACTTTCATCAAACGATGAAAGTATCTAGCTAAAAAAATGGACCATAACATGAATGATGATAATATTTTAAAACTATTTGTTACTTCTCTTAAATATCCTCTTCAATACAAAGTTCAAATCTTCTCCCCTAAAACTTTAGAAGAAGCCTTAGGACAAGCAAAAAGGCAAGACTTTCTTATGACTCAATTTGAACCACCTCAAAAAACTACAAAATAACCTTTTAAATAATTTTATCATATAATTTATTTATTTAAGCCTCCCTAAACTCAAAATTAATCATCCAATTCAATCAATTATAACCCAACCCACCCTCCCTTGAGTCTAGAACAACTTAAGATGAAATTACCACCCTGTGAACCCATGAGCTTTGATCTTTCCAAACCTCCTTCAAAATGGTACAATCCCAATAAGTTTTTTTGGTGGTATGATACTATAGGTCATTCTCAAGAGTCTTGTCATGATCTTCATTTATTTCTTCTTAATTCCTTTCTTGTTCCACATGTCAATCTTGATACTCTAACAAAACAATGATGTCAGGACTATATTCAAGCCTCATAACTCCAATCTAAAGAATCAAAATCACATCAACATCAAATATCTAATAATCAACAAAAATTATCACATACCTACACCTCATCCACTACTTTTTTTCAAACCATAGTTGATCCTTCTTCCTACATCAATAAATAAAGTATAGATAACTTGAAAAACTTTAAACATATCATTGCATCCATTAAACCTTAACCTCTTAGGTCACATGAACCAAATGAGTACTTAGTTAAAATGCCTAATCCAAATAATATAATACATGGTCCACCTTTACCCCTTCCTACTTCTCATACAGATTCTATGTCAAATTCAACATCCTTAAAATCTAACAAACCAATAAATTTACCTATCTCCAAATACACCTACCAACCCAATACAAATCATTCTAATGGTTTAGTTTCACCTCACTCCACCTCATGTTGGGGCATATTGCGATACCCATACACATGTCCCTTCATACCTTATGTCATCTTGCGATTTTCATCCCTATATCCACTCACCCATTGGGGGATCTTACTATTCCCACTCTAATTATACAATTCATAAAAAAGACCAAATTCAACTTCAAGAAATATTGTGAGACACATAGGCTTGTATTTTACATGTTCATATTTGATAAAGACATTAACATATATCTTAATTGTTATTTTCTATCTAATTTTTTTTTTTTTTTTCGCACTTTACTTCTTTTAGTTTCATTTTAATGGTATCATTTTCACCTTTGGGTTCTTTCATTTTGTTACGCATTATATTTGGAATTTAATTTCATTTTGGTTTTTATATATCACTTTCATTATTTTTTTATGTCATTCTTTGCCTTAGTATCTTTATGATTATTTTTTCACCATTATTTATCATTGATCTTATTGGTGTTCACCTTGTGAGTTACAGTGTAAGACTATGTATAGGACTAGTCTCTTATAATAAATTACCAAATTAAAACATATTTAAATAACTTTGTGGGATGACTACTACATTAATTAGTTCTTGTGCTAGATATTTTGTATGTTAGTATGGATTCTTTAGTGATATGAATATCATAGGATAGGCACATCCATTTTATAACACTATTTTACCACTTTGTGATCAGTTATGAGCATATTCATCATTGTATCACTTATTACATAAATGGATCTCTCATGATCCTCCATATTTCCCTTATTTCCATTCATTTGAGGCTCACATTGGTCAATTTTGAGATTGCATGCTTACTTGTGGGCAAGTATAGGAGTCTTTAGACACCTTGATCTTTTTGTCCTTTTATTTAGTGACCAAGTGTAATCTCTCTTGTGTTTTTCACCTATTTCACTCATGTTTGGTTCTAAAAATCCATATGGAGGAGGAATATAAAAATCCAAAAGAGTTAAAATCTAAATTATAAAATAAATAAAAGCAAAAAAATAATACTAGAATTTAGATCACACCAAAAGACATGATTTATATTTGAGACATATCCTATATCAATTGAAGCTCAAACTTCGAAATTGGCCTCATGATATAGCCGAGGTCCATTGGGGTGTGGTAGGCTAGTATATTTGGGTAGGATGTCTTGTTATATCATATATTAACTAGTGTCACCTACTTTCTCATACAAGTACCCAATCTTTGTAGTAAATCAATGACTCTTTAAGGGGTATTCAAGAATGAGTAAAACATTGTGGGAAGGTAGGTCTATTTTAATTTTCTTAACAACAAGCATAATTTCATCTTAGTAACATACTTATTTTCCTATATAGCTTTGTGTATATAGTAAATAGGTATCCTCTATATATTGATGGCCACTAGTCACTTAGTGTCTTTCTATGTCCTTAGTGTGCCTCATGTTTCCTAAGGCCTTCTCATATGTCACCTACATTATGATTATTACATTCCCTTTTTCATTCCCTATAATCCTAATATTTCCCCTTGAGAAATATTGTTTTGTTCATTGATCACTCCACTTAGGGATCCCATTTGTTAGTTGTAGTGTAAGACCTTGGATAGCACTAGGCCTTCCTCACAATTAGCAAATTTTCATATTACCATTCCAAAAATCCCATTTTAACATATATTTTATCCATTTTTTACACATCATTAGTGTTCCCTTTATGAATTATAGTCTAAGACGATGGATAAGACCTAGCCTTTAACACAAAATTTTCCAATACCTAAGTCACAACGAAATTACATGTGTCAAATTTGAGATAACTTATGATTTATTATGAGTTGCATGTCATTAGCATGCTTCCCATCTTGATTTAGTATGTTTTATGCTTAATTTATTAATATTTCACTATTATCTTCTTATTTTCTAATCGCATGTAAGAATACAACCATTTTCTCAAAAAAATTCTAATTTCTATCTTGAATTAGTGTGATTAATTTTAGTCCATTTTACCAATTTTTGTTTCTTTTTTATACTTCCCAAGTGATCTAGTATGATTAATTAACTTAATTGATTTGTTTTTATACCATCTATCTTTCACATGCTTTCTATTTCATTACTTTATTTTCATACTTCCCAATGTGATATAGTGTGATTTTACTTGTTTTAATTTGGTGCCAATCTTTTTCATAGTTTAAAAACATTTTATCCTCTTGTTTACCACTTTTTGTTTTATTATACTTATTCATCTTTGTTATTACACATTTCCCATCATTATATAGTGTGTGGTACATTTATTTTTTATTAATTACACTTTTCCAATTCCTTTTTACATGTTTCTTTTTAACCTTGCATCTATACTACATAATGCTAGAAATGAAAACACTTCACATATATTTCACATAGAATTTACAAAAAAATCAAAATACATGTGCTAGAAATAAATATATCCATAAATAAAAAACCATAACTAAAATTTAACTCATGAGACCAAAATACATCTATCAAAATAATATATCATGTGTTTTATATAATGGTACAAAATACAAAAATATATAACTCTATCTTTATGGCTAGGATCCATCATTCCTATCTCATGGCCTAGCCATGCTACCCATAGATACCTAAAACTATCCCCTCTTCACATTTCACTATAATGAGGTTGTCTAGGATCTAAACCCTACTCCTTGTCCCTATAGGTTGGCCACCTAGGACTATACCTATCCTAATTGGACTATGGTAGCCATGTGTGTGGCTCTATCCTAATCTAGGGTCTACTAGGCATGTGCCTCTCTTGTTCCCAACCCTTCCAATGGATGCAACTCATCTTGACATGTCTATATCTACCTAATGGCCTCCTACACCAATATGAACCATCCTACTCGAGCTAGGGCAGATGGTACCATAGGATCATCCATCATGGTGGGGTTGTATGGTGTTAACACCCCATCCAAAATGTCATGGTATACTACCATGACTAAGGATCCCCAACTGACCTCCTTTATCATAGGGTCTAAAAAAACCAAAATATAAATAGATATCAAATCACATATATATCTCAAAATATATATATCTACCCAAAACCATATACAACTAGTATATTATCTCAACAACTAAAAATTGTAATTTTTATTACCTATCCTAGTGTCACCAACCATCATCTCCCTATCTAATCATCCAATGAGCATGGTCTCTAAATCAACTCATCCCATAAATACCTAATCCATGGGTTGTATACCTATCAAATAAAATCCCAAATCCATCACCTATGCATGCCATAAGCCTATCTTCAGAGGTGCCTATATTGACTAGATCTACCCTAAACTGAATGTCAGATCATCTGATGTCACCATCCTCATTTATGTGCGATATTATTGATGGAATATTCATTGATGGTAGTTCTAAGGTTGTCTTTACTCCTTTTTTTTTGCCTACTATTATACTTATTTCACCCTTACATTAACATTCATGCCATCTCCTCATTTAGATGCCAGTGATCATGCTTGACTAGTCCATGGTCTCACATGCCATGTCTTGATCACTAGTCTCATGACTAGTGCTTCCCCTCTTCTCCCCCTTGGCTCTCTATCATGTCATGACCAAAATTTAGGCACTATTAGAGGAGACATTAGGCGTAGGAGTCCAAAATTTACTATCAATCATGCCACTAGTTGTGGATCTACTTACCAGGTATAGTGGCATATGATCCACACTTAAACCAACCCTGGCACCATGGTTGCCTAACTGAGCCAAATAGTAGAAATATATGTAGGGTTTCCACACAATTTATCCTTGTGTAATTTTATATAGTTCTAGCACATGGGGAATCTCATGTGCTATTTGATCTTATCTCCATTTTGTAACTCAAGGTAACGTATCATTGACCATATGGGGAAACCAAGGTAGCTGATACATCGAGACCCTCTCATTTATCCATGCACTCAAAAATACCATTGGTACCATGGTCTTGTACCATCTATAAAACATACCATACATATCATTCATGAATTGGTATCAAATGATAGACACAAAATCATTAATCACTCCCTAATCCAAAATAGACTGCCACAGGGCTATTGCATATAGTGGTACCTTTTTGTATGATATGTGATGTAACACTCATGCTATCGAAAGTCTTATCACAAATTTTTATATGTCTAAAATCTATACAATATACACATTGAATAGACTCATCTTTAACCTTGGGTAAATCCTATCTGAGCATGTTGCTCACCTGACTAGTGCTCATCTCTCTTCTAGATTATTTGGTGTCCCTATGATCACCAGTGTCATTCCTATAGGCAGTCCAAATAATGTATGGACATCCTCCAGTGTGATACCTACCTCTATGGTATCACCATCCACCACCCATCAAAATATATTAGTCAACTATTCCCATGCTCTGAAGAATATGACAATAATATTAACTCTCAATGGGATGTGTCTCATCTCCATGACACCTCCCAAACCCAATACAACTAATCTCACTCTACCCATATTTGTCAAGTGCTCTAGTAAATTTGATAACCATGAGGCATCGGTCAATCATCAATATCTTTATTACTTCTACAAAATATCAAATAAAAAAGATGTATTAGATCTCCATGTCATTCATAATCAAAATACATTCTTAAAAATTTCATAAAATTGATCTAGTTTGGTATAGTTTTTTCATTTCCTACTGGATTGACCTATTATAAACTGAATCAACCTTATCCTTTATCAAGGATACTAGATCAACCCTATCAAAATTTAACTAGATCATCCTCTGCAATACTAAGTTGACCACCTTTTGACCTACTAGTACTAATTTAGCCCCATTCATCCCTTATAGTACTAAGTCAACCGCTTTAGAAATAACTAAGTTAGCCCACTAGTACTAAGTTGTCCCTTTTCCTTAACCAACTAAGTCAGCCAATTGCTACCAAGTTAGCCTATTAGTTTTCTTGTCTTCTACAGACTAAGTCAACTTGGTCAATTCTATTCATCACTCGTCATGACTTACTGACTAATTTACATAAATGCCTTATTATTTATTAACTTTACTCCTTCTTACACAATATGATGTTTTATCCCTAATGTCCCTAAACAATTTCTAGGGTTCATTTTGGTGCCTATATTTTGCCTAACAATCAATTTTTTATAATTCACTCAATTTCAAATAAAAATACTCAAAATTTTGAAAATTTTAATTTCTTACATGTGTTGTACTTGCAATACCCTCTATGCATCCTCCCTATCTTATTTTTTATCTCCTCACCATCTTGGCTCTATGTTGTCTCACTAAGTCTATTATAGCTCCATTTTCTTAGAATAATAAATATTACCAAATGAATTATTATTCACCCTATTAATATTTACTATTCAAAATTATTTACCTTTAAAATATTTACTATCATAATTCTCATTTTTTTTGTTATCTTTGTCTCTAGTAACTCTTTTTCCAAACCATAAATTTATTTAGAATCCTAACATCGTAGAGAATTATTTCAACTATTATATTTCCATTTTGCAAAAAAAATGAGTTTTCACTCTTTGTGGCTAATTTATAGAGGTTTGCCTAATGTTCATCACATTGGACAACTCCACATTTATCATATCTCATTCTTTATCTACCACACTAAGTTAAGTAAAGGTATGTGTTTTTCAATTATGTCATTTCATTTATCTTATTTTCTACTTACTGCACTTTATTCAGCTTTAGTGTTATGTGTTGCTATGTTCTTTTCTCAAAGCACCATCCCATACTTCACCTACATGACATGTGATGAGATTTGAGTGGGTCATATATATACACATAATATTTTAAAACTTTAACAATTACTAATTCTTTCTATCTAGTATGAACCCATTGAGTCTCAACCTCTTTGAGTGCATGCCTTGAAGGGTAAACTAAGAAATGGGTGGGTAGACTATTCGTGTTTTGCATTACTTTTATCCCTTTTTACAACTTGTTATCTACACACCTATCTCCTCAAACCATTCCCCTAAGCTTTGCCTCTAATTTTTCACCCTTTAGTCATTTACCACCTTCATTATTGATTACCTAACCTAAACCCATTTTTGATAGTTTAAATTACATGGTTGGTGCTATTAACCTTGTACTCTTATTGATAAACCTTATTAGGGTCTAGGTCAGCCCCTGGTCGACCTAATTTGTAACCTAATTTTTTTTATCAATTAAAATACTAGGTTGATTGGGTTGACCTTGTCGGCCCCAACTTTCATAAGGGTTTAGGGTTTGATCAACCTATATAAACACATTAATTTCACCATTTATAAAAGGAGAGAAGAAAAATTAAGATATATTGTCCATATGCTTATCCATCATTATACTTGAGGAGCATAGCTTAGAGTTTCATACTTTCTTTAGAGATATAAACATTATCTTGTGGAGAAGTCTTTTAGATACATTGAGAGGTTGTGTAGCCTATAGTTGATTTATCTTTGTCATCCTTACATATCACCAAAACCTTTTGCAAATCACCTTATCCAAGGGAGAGATTGAGGATCGATGAGTTTGCCTTCAAAGGTAAGTATTCCTAACTTTGTTCCTCCTTTGTAAGAGTATATAGATATGCATTTATACTTATCTTCCATGTATTGGGATTTTGTATATGTTGATGTGAGTATATGTCTTATATGCATGTTTAATTTTGATGTTTATTACCCTAACTTTGTGCCACAATCTCTGGTGAGCATTATATTAGACTTTTCCTTACATTTTATTAGTTTAGTGAATATGAAAACATAGGACCTAGTTAAGGTTATTGCATACTTTTGCTTGACTGGAGGCTTTGGAACCTTCCCTAGTGAATTTGTCATGTTAAGATAACCCTTGAATAGGATGAGTGGATCCATCTTGGTCATGACCCTGAATATCTAATATATCCCTCATTAGAATTTTAAGTAGGATATATCTTGTCTAAGCTAGGATTGATTTATAGATCTACTACATTTTCCATTGCATATAGAATCCATTTTCATATTTTTTTTCCATTTTGTCTCTATAATATTCTATTTTTATACATCTCCTCTCTTTTGTATCTATAAAAAATATTCAGCTTAAATAATGTTTATGAAAATGGGAGGAGGTTATTTTTATTCATTACCAACCATGGAGAGATATGTGTTGAATATTTTACATGCATCACCAATCCTCCAAACAGCTTAAAAGGCCTTAACCTTGGTTTGAGGGCTTCCTATAATGCCCCTAAATGGCACACACTCCAAGGCATCTAAATATTATCCAATGAATAAGAAAATAAATTATTTTTATGTTGATTTTTTTTGCTCTTAATATGACTCTGAATTCCACATTTCTTGAATAATCAATCTAATACACTAGAAAATAGTTTGTTTGAATTATAAAAATCTCAACCTCAAAGAATAATAGTCTCTAAGTATTAATTTGTCAAGATATACTATTATCAATGTTTACTATTAAACCTATGCATATCAAATTTAGGTGGAAATGCTAAATTTGTATTACATGGCCCTTATGTCACATCTAGGCTAGGAATGGTCAGTAGGTATTTGGTCCACCTCCTATCCACCCTTTAGTATTCACACCTATTACTTTAAAATGCACTTTACCCATAAAAACATTCACACATGATAAATTTATATATAAATTAAGAAAATATACCCATATCAATCTATATCCAAATAGTTAAACATAATCCACTATGGAATGTATATCAGAGTTATTGCCAGAATCTAGATAATACGAATGCAATGGAGATGTGATCACATGAGATGAAGCAAGTACACACTACATAGATGCTAAAGCAATTTGAAATTATACAAGAAGCTAAATTGCACAAGACAAAATGGAGAAAACAAAAATTTGATTAACATGAGATGGCTAAAGTGAAGAATACATATAGGAGAGAACATAAGTAACTCCTCCATAAAAGGTGGCTAAGGCATCCCAAGAATAGACTCTAACTCCTCCATGAAAGGTGGTGACAACGTGCTAAGAATAGAGAAGTAACTCCCATCAAGGGAGTTACTTATGACATTCTTATGACACCTATGACACATCTATGACACACATCTCCACATAAGCTAGCATATCCCACAAATGTAGGAAAACTCCATGTAAGCACATGAAAAACAATTTCCCTAATTAAAAAATAGGGAAAAATAAAAACCTACACTAATACCCCCCATAAGCGTAGCTTAGGTGGGTAGTGTGGAAATATATAATGTTTCATGACAACTAGGCCTGATGAGGTACCCATGTACAAATGCAATCTCACATAAGATAGAGAAAAGGAGAAAACCCATAGGAAAAAACTCCCCCCAAAAAGAGAGACATAAAAGAAGAAGCTAGTGCCCTCCCCAAAGATGATGCTACTACAAATGTGGACCGCACCACAAGAAGAGATCATAGATGAATGAACTTGCTCTTAGTGAAAGGTTTGGTGAAGATGTCTACAACCTACTCTAAAAACTGGCAAAATATCAAGTCAATGACTTGACTATGAATAAGCTCTTTAATGAAATGCATGTGAGTCTCTATGTGCTTGGTCCACTAGTGCTAAACTAGATTCCTACAAATCTGAATGATACTCTAGTTGTCACAATAAATGATGGTGGGTTGCTTCATAAGAATTCCAAACTCTTAGAAAGAATCTCCTGAAGCCAAATAGCCTCAGTAGCTACATTAATAGCTCCCATGTACTCTGCCTATGTGGATGATATAACAATAACATTCTGCTTCTTGCTAGACCAACTAGTAGGACCTGAACCTAGAGAGAAATTGTAACCAAAATTGGACTTGTGAGTTTGTGAATCGCTAGCCTAGTCTGAATCTGTATATCCAACCAATTCAACCTCTATGCCAAATATGTAATGAAACTCGTATCTCTATGAACCTTGTATGTAATGCAAGATCCTCTTAGCTACTTTCCAATGCAACTCATGAGGTTCCTGCATGAATCTGGAGATAAGTCCCACTATATATGATATGTCAGGCCAGGTGTGAGTCAAGTAGATGAGACTACTAACAAGTTATCGATATCAAGTGGCATCAACCAATGGTGAAGAACAGTCAGCTTTAAGCTTGACTCTTGATAGAAAGGGAGTCAGAGATGTCTTGCAATCAGCCATGTGAAACTGAGCCAATAAGTCAAGAGCATACTTAGGCTATGTAAGAGAAATCCCTGAATCTGACTGTTAGATCTTGATGCCAAGGAAGTAATGCAACAAACCCAAGTCTATCATGTCTAATCTATCTTGGAGAGATGCCTTCACCATTGAAATAGCCAATGAAGAACTCTCAATAATCAAAAGGTCATCAACATATAGAACCAAAATTAGGAGTGAATCATCCTACTACAAGAAGTAGACATTGGGATTAGAATGACACCTAGTGAAACCCACTGTGAGAAGGAAGGAATCCATCTTGGCATACCAAGCCCGAGGGGCCTATTTGAGGCCATAGATTTCCTAAGTCTACATGATAAGGAAGAATCTTGAACAAATCTTGGTGGCTGTTCCATGTAGATCTCCTCCTCTAGGTCTCTGTGAAGAAAGGCACTCTTCACATTCATCTGGTGCACATCCCAACCATGTGTTATGCCAATATTTGAGGTGAGTTGGATAGAAGTCATCTTTGCAATGGGTGCAAAGGTCTCTGAGTAGTCAATGCCTGCCACATGTGAGAAACCCTTGGTGACCAATCACACCTTGTACTTATCAACCGACCCATCTATTGTAAACTTGGTCTGATATATCCACCTACATCAAACCATCTTTCTTCCCTTAGGAAGTGAAGTTAAATCCCAAGTGTGATTTTTGATTAAGGAATAGTATTCTTCCTCCATAGCACTATCCCACTTAGGTACCCCTAGTGCCTCTCAAAAAGTTTTTGGATCTAAAACTGAAGAAAAGAAGGCATGTGGATCTCTCTAAAAATCCCCCCTAATACGTCTGTCATCTACGAGATCTCTTGCCCAAGTGCCAGCACTCTCAAGTGTCTGTCTGGCCTAAAGTGGCCTGAAAGTGGGTGAGTCAGGTGCCAACTCCTCATCCTCTGACTGACTAGAGGTGGATGACACTACATCACTATCCTCACTGTCTGAACTCGAAGAAGAAGAAGATGTCTCTAGCTCAAGAACCTGTTGTGGTTGATTTGAATATGATGAGGGAGAATAAGTGTCAAGTGTTGAATCTCTAAGACTCTCCTGAAAATGGACACTTTTCTTGATGAACAACTCATGAGTGACTGGATATAGAAGGTGATATCCCTTAATACCATTCGAATATCCTACAAAGATGAAAGGCTTGGACTAAAGTTCCATAGCTTTGCATTTCTTCTTTGGAACATGGGCCATGGCTAGGGATCTAAAAACCCTAAGGTGCTCAACATCATGTTTTCTTTTATGCCAAACTTCAAAGGGTGTTATCCCTTTCAAATCTTTGTGAGGAACCCTATTTTGAATGTAGTAAGCACAATTGATTTCTTTAGCCCAGTACTATGGTGCTAAAGATTTGGAGTGAATCATATAGCTACCCATCTCTTTGAAGAACCTATTTTTGCATTTAGCAACCCCATTTTGTGAATGACTGTAAGTAATTGTGCACTGTAAATCAATCCCCTCTATGGTGTAAAACTACTCAAACCTGTTGCTGACATACTCCCCTCTAGTATTAGTTCAAAGAACCTTGATGGATTTCTCACTCTGTTTCTCAACAAGAGCCTTGAAGTCTAGAAAATTTTTAAACACTTCAAACTTTTGTCTGAGAAAATATATCCAAGTGTACCTAGAAAAATCATCAATGAAAGTGAGGATGTACTTGGCCCTTGTGAAAGATGGTTTGGGAAAGGGTCCTGATATATCACTGTGGACTAACTCCAAAGGTTGTGACGCCCTCCAAGCTTTGCTTTTGTCAAATTTTGCTTTGGGATGCTTCTCAAGGGAGCACCCCTCACAAAGTCCTTTTGAGAATTAGACATGAGGCAAGCCAATGACCATGTCATTTTTTCAAAGTTATTCAAGGTAGCGGTAGTTAAGGTGGCCAAACCGCTCATGCCATAATTTTCTAACTTCATTTGAATGAGTCAGCAATGTTGTTGGATAAAAATCTGGTGCAAAATGTGAGAAGGTGTATAACCTTGCTTGGTGATCTGCCCTACCCATTGCCACTGTAGTATCACTATGCAACTCCCTGATAGCCATTGAACCTGGTGAAATTTCAACTCTCTTGCCCTAACCAATGTGAGTGATTTGGTATACAGATAGGAAATTGGTTAAAAGAGAAGGAACACTTAGAAGATTATTGAATGTTCCTCCTTCCATTTCAACTGGCCCTCTCCCTATAATAGAAATTGAAGTGTCAACACCCAAACTAATTAAAGTCATGCTATAAGGCTCTAAAGAAGAAAACTCAAAGAGTGAAGAGCCCATGTGGTGAGAAACACCCGAATCAATGACCCATTATGATGTAGAAGATGTAGTAGCTACAAGGGCCTTACCCTTTTCTTTCTCCTTACCCTTGCCTTTTGCCTTGGCAGAATCTTGGGTAGATGAATTCTGCTTGATGGACTCAGGAACACCTATGTTGTGCTTATCTAGAAGATGAGTTAGGTGATCCATTTATTTCTTCATGAATTTGTGTTCATCATGCCCTATCTCTTTACAATAGGCACACTTAACCTCTTCCTTCTTAGGTTTAGCATTGGAGGATGAAGACTCAGTGTTGTTTTTGGCAGGACTGTTGTTTTCTTTCTTCTTCTCCTGGTCCTTGTTCTTTTTATTCTCCTTTGTTGAAGTCTTATCTTTACCATTTCTAGATATCAAGGCTTGGGTTTGAGTAGACTTCATTGTGCCCATTTTAATTAGCTTATCTTGCTCCCTAGTCAAGTCGGCAATGAATGAATCCAAAGAAGGCATTTTCCATGTAGTGCCAAGGGCACTTTTTATGGCATGAAAAGTGGAGACAAAGATTGAATAGCTTGGACCTAACTTTATGAGAATAGAAAGGATGAGTTGATCATCTTCCTTCTCTATCCCACATTCTTTCAATTGTAATCTAAGGGCCTTAAACTTAGTGAAGAAGTCCTGTAGGGTGTCAAAGTTGCTAGGACTTAGACTTATGAGTTCATTTTCAAGCTCATGTCCTCTCATCTCATCAAGCTTCCCAAATAAGAGTTCTAAGGTGTCCCATATGTCTTTGGGAGTCTTGGAGGTTTCTAAATGGAAGATAATTTTTGGAGACACAGGCAAGCTCAATAATCCATAGGCTTCATCACTACGGTTGTACTACTTGACCTTTTCAGCCTCAGTGTTGGGTTCTACTTCAATACCCATGGTGATCCTATACAGCCCTTTGCTTATAAGAATGATTAACTTTTTAACCTTCCATTCATGATAGTTGAAGGTTTTAATGGGTTTAAGTTGAAAAGAATCTATTTTAAGCTGAATTTAGGTGAATTTGTGTTGATTTGTGAAATTATGTAGAAAGGAGAATGAAAGCAAAGATTTGCAAGTTGTGAAAAGCAATCACAACACCCTAGAATATTGACCCCCACCCAAATATGAAAGTGCATGCTCAAAATATGTTAGGCTCAGCCAAGAATGTGTCTTAGAGCAATCAGTGCAAGACTTAAGCAAACAGGACATCAGACTCAGCCGAAAATGCGTCCCGAGAGACCCAAATTCTAGGCACTTTATAAAATAGTACGTTTTTGACAAATAACAAGCTTAAAATATGGATAATTTAATTACAAACACTTTTTTAAAAAATGGCACCCAAATCCAAGCTACCATTTGCAAGATATTAAAGGTTTAATTTTCGTTTAAACTAGTGTTTTTGAAAAAAAAAGCACTAAAACATTTTTTAAAATCTTGTTTTGAGAGAGAAAATGGCCTTCCAACCACTCATTAGATTCATCACAAAGTGAGGAATCCAAAGGATATATTTTTGAGGGTTAATTGGCCTCCTGCCAACCTAGGCCTCACCCTTCATCTTCGTAGGTCAAAGATACAAATTTGAAAAAACTTCTAAACTACTATTTTTAATGCTAATTTCCAATTTGTCTTTAATTCAAAAAATAAAATTACTAACTTATGAATATCGGAAAAATTATTGGACAAAAGCAAAATTATCAATCAAACAGCAAGAGAGAGAGAGGGCCCACCACATGGGCGTTAGAAACCAAAAAGGGAGTACCATTTTTAAAAAGAAAGACTGCTGGCAGAATTCTCTCACCAATAAAAAGGGTACAGTTCTGATTTGTTGGGCAAGGAAATGTGATTGAATCTGTAGACTTCAATGCACAGCAGGTCTGGGAAGAATAAGACTAGCAAAAGGTGCCTATTTTTAGAAAAAATAGATGAAAAATATGTAGACCTACATGCTAAACGTCATACAGTCTGATGGCATGGTTATATCTTGGAGTTGTAGGAAGGACTGTGGCATTACAGAAGGATGTTGGACTAGGCAGATAGCAAAGAAATCAATCAAGAAGGAAAGTTCCTTACAAGAAACTCACAGTAGAGGAGGCGCATATGTCAGGGGTATGAAGAAGCTTGCAACAAGGGTGGCCCCTGTAGCTTGAAACAAAGGTCATGCCTACAGCTCACAACAAAGTCAGTGCCCTTAATCTTGCAACAAAGTCATCACCCTACATCTTACAACAAAGTTAGCCCCTCCAACGTCTAAGAAGTAGAACCAGATTGCAGAGATCTAGATTTTTCCTGTAGAATGACCAAAAAAAAAGAAATTTCATTGCCTTGTTGAAGCCACAACAGATCTAAACAAGATGTCTTGGCAAATTCTAACTCAGAATTAATTTTTTGAACAAGTTTCCATATGGATTTGCATGAGTTTTCAAAAAACTCTACCAAAACTCTCAAATGCAATGGAGTTAAACAAAAAAAACTACTAAGGAAGCAAAGTAAGTATTTTAGAATAAACTAATAGCATAACCAGACACACAATTATCAGACTGACTCTGATACCATATCGGAGTTGTTGCTAGAATCTAGATAATGTGAATGCAATGGAGACATGATCACATGAGATGAAGCAAGTGCACACCACATAGATGCTAAAGCAATTTTAAATTATACAAGAATCTAAATTGCACAAGATAAAATGGAGAAAACCAAAATCTGATTGACATGAGATGGCCAAAGTGAAGAATACATATAGGAGAGCACGTAAATAACTTCTCCACAAAAGGTGGCCAAGGCACCCCAAGAATAGACTCTAAGTCCTCCATGAAAGGTGGTGACAAGGTGCTAAGAATAGAGAAGTAACTTCCATCAAGGGAGTTACTTATGACATTCTTATGACACCTATGACACATCTATGACACACATCTCCACATAAGCTAGCCTATCCCACAAATGTAGGAAAATTCCATGTAAGCACAAGAAAAACAATTTCCCTAATTAAAAATTAGGGAAAAATAGAAACCTACACTAATAATGTATCCCATTATCTCTCCTTAGTTTTGATTATATCCTTAATCATAAGTTGTAGGAAATTACTTAATTTTATCCACCTTTGGGTACATCACATTTTAACTATTATATTATGGGTTGTAAGTAACATGTTTTAAATCTACTACCATATAGATGTGTTAATGGTTAGAGAACTAATATCTAAGTGCATAATTTATTACAAAATAATTTATTAACTAACAAAATAATTTTTTTGAAAATGTTATATCAAATATTTCAACATATCCATAGCCAAAGCATATGGTAAAACTATAATAGATAATATTAGTCATGTCCATAATCCTTAAAATATACTAGTCAACTACTACAGGAGGGGTTAGAAATATTTTGTCTTGAAAATATACTACCACATAACTCCATTCATGGTTAGAAAAATAATATCAAGTATCATGTATATATATGAACGTGATAAGGAAAAAATAATAATGAACTAAGTTTATGGAGCATCTAATTATGCTATAGCAATTTTCTAAATAAGTTCATAACCAGTCAATATGGAAAAACTAAGATAAATGATGTCAACCATGTCCATAATCATCAGTAAAATCATACACATTTTAAGATTTTATCAAGTGAACGAGCAAGAGATAAAAATTTAAGTTTGGAAATTTTGGCTCAACAAGAAATTTTAAATTTCACATTTCTTAGAATGGGGCAAATATCATACATAGGAAAAATGGGTGTTTAAGTTTAAATAGATATATCCTCAAGATATAATAGTTTTTAGGTAAAACATTTTAAATATATAATGTTCTAAAGGTTTAATATTAACCCTATGCACACAAAAATTTAATGGAAATGTTATTATTTCATTCCAATGTCCCTATATCATGTCTATGTTATGAGTGGTCATAAGGTAATTGGTCCACCTATTTCACCCATTATATTTGAACACATGTCACCTACATCCTCACTTTAATCATAAAATAATTTTAAAATGATAAATTAATATATAAATAATGCAAAGTCACCCATCTCAATATATTACCAAATAGTTATGTAGAATCCACCATGGTGCATATCTCAATATCTCTCCTAAGTTATTATTATATCCATAATCATAATCTATAATAAATTACATATTTTTACACAACCTTAGGTAAGCCATAAGTTAAGTGTTACATGATGGGTTATAAATAACATGTCTAGAAACATACTACCACAAAGTTGCTTTCATGGTTAGAGAACTAATATCCAAGAAAATATATGATAAGAATATAATAATAATAATAAAATAAAATTGTAAAATAAATAAGCGTGTTACATAAAATATATAAACATGTCCATATCTTATCCATATAGTTAAACTACAATAAAGGAAATCAATCATGCCCATAATCTTCCAAAAATATCGAGTGAACCACTCTATGAGGGGTAAGAAATATCATTTTTATAAAAATGTACTATCACATAGATTCATTCATGGTTAGATAAATAATATCCAAGCACATGTATTTACATAAATAAGACAATAAAAAAATAATAATGAATTAAATATGTAAAATGGCTAATATTGAAGTACCAATTGTATGAACATGTCCATAGCCGATCCATATGGCATAACTAAGATAAACTATGTGAAACATACCCAAAATCTTATGAAAATAAAGTTTTAAGTTCATCATTAAAATCATAAACATTTTCAAATTTTAGCCAATGAATAAGCAATAGGAAAAATATTGTGTTTGAAAATGTTGACTCTCAAGGAAATTTTGAGTTCCACATTTATTTAAATTAGTTTAAACTCATGCATATGGAAAGAGAATATATATATAGTGATCTTTGAGTTTCATATATATGGAAAGAGAATATTTTTTAGTTTCATAAAGATTTCTTCCACCTCTTTGAGTTTCATAGTGATCTACTAATTTATGTCAATAAAATGTCATCCTCTTCTTATAGCATTGATTTAACCTTCAACAATGAGATCATCTACTAAATTGTGACACACACCTTATCAACCTATGAAAAATTTGAAGTGTCGATGCCATCCAAGAGGGATGGCTCTGCTTCCTCCATGCACTTGGCCAATTTCTACAACCTAAATCTTATGGCCTTATTATTTTCCTCTTCCTCTAATGTGATATTCTTCCATATTGAGCCTTTAACATCATTGATGATGTTCTTGCATGATTTGAAAGTCATTCAGAGGAGGGTATTATCTAACCTTATTGGATTCATTTCATTGGGGTTTACAAGAAGTGAGTCTTTCTTTTCCTCTTGTTGGTTTGCACTAAAGATCACCTTTCTTGGTACCTTGAATTGAGGCTCATCCATATAAATGTCAAAGTTAAAGGGTAGTTTCTAAAACATTAGTATCATGGTGGATCTAGGGGGCATGTACTCCATCATGTAATAATATTCATCTGTGAACCCCTTGTATGACTTATCTCATAGGTTCAATTTAACTTCCTCTTCTTGGATGGCCAACTCCATCTACTTAAACTCTTATTAATTAGAGATAGAACCTTATTCAACACTTTACCCTGATGTGTTTTGTTTATCCAATAGGGGCTATTCTTCAGACTTATCCCATTCATCCATTTTTTTATTCTTTTTGGTGCCATATTCACCCTCATGAGTCCATTATATTTTAACTGCACTCTTTGTTTGATTCTATATGGTGCCAATATCACCTTCCTTGTCTCCAAACACCCATTCACTACTTGGGCATGCCTATGGTGAGGCTTCCTCCATTGTGCTAGTGGGGGGAGCTAGGTGCCTCTGATGATTTGTCCTTTAGGGGTTCCATACTTATAACATCCTCATTTTTTCCATTTCTCTCTTGGTCTTTTCCTTTTCAGCCTTCTTTATCTCTACCTTCCTTTTTCTCATGATCACAGCTATCTTTTCCTCCTAGTTCTACTTCTATATGGTCCTTATTGGGGCCTATTATAATCTATTAGTGCCTCTTTTCCTCCTCAATTTGTAGAGGCTATGTCATAGGTTATATTTTTGGGGCACTTGGCAATTCTGCTTCCCCAAGCATGGTAGTAGTTTTGCCTTGGAGAGCATCATGCATTTATTTAGTGTTGGGATCTTCCTCTATTTCTTTTTCTTAGATGATATACACTTTCATCCCTCCTCCTCCTTCTTCCTCCTCTTGCACTTCTTGCACCTCCATCTATGCCAAGGTTATTGTGGGCATCAACACTAGCCACTTAGATTTTTTTTTTCTTCTCCCTTGGCCTGGGTGCTGTGATTCCTAATGTGAAGACCACTTACTTCTTCTTTAGCATAGAGTGGGTAGTTTCATTTTTAGAGGTGATCTTCAATCAGAGGTGCTAGTGTATTTCCTCCATGGTTTCTCCCACACTTCTTTTGATAGGATTTACTCTATGCCACCAGTACCAAATATCCTTCTTCACCAACCTAAAGGGGGAGGTCAATATCTTTGTCCATAGGTGCACCATTATTCATTATCTTCATCTTGTATAAGAGCATGTGGATGTGCCCAAGGATGAATTCTCTTTTGATGGGATAGATGTCAATGACATATAAATCATCCTCCTCATCTTTGGTTGTTTTTCCCCCTAGGTGCACATATTGATGCCTCAACCTATGTTTTTATACATCCATTGGATATTTACCTATTGCACATTAGGTATTCTTCACAATGCCTCTTTGAAGTAGTTATATAAAAATACATAAGGTAGTTTTAGCCAATCAAAGCAATTCCCATCTAAGAGTGTCAATTGAATGATGCTAAAGTATTTCATGATGGTGAAAGTCACCATTTAAAAAAGACTTTGGGAGAGTTTTTCAAATATGCACCATTCTTATTCAAATGATTCAATATACCCTATGCACCATCCCATTACTCAAGATTTATATTTAGCATGAAGGTAGGGGGCAAGTGTAGTTCTTGTATTTTAACACCAGGGAGTCATTATGCACTAGAAAGACCCACAGGTTGTCTTTATCATCATCAGCCATGCCAATATCCTCTATCATAATCAATATCAACATGGAACCGCATTGAAAGGTATATTTCACCATGTGACATTTGAGCACATTCTTGATTATCTCTTCTATGATGAACTTATCAATGTTGAATTTCATCCCCTATGCCTTGTGGTAAGTGATGCATAGGTAAGTATTCATTACATCCACCCACCAGCCATTTGGGCATAATTTAGAAATTACCAGGTGCATAGCTACCCTTGTCTCTAGATCATTGATGTCCTTGATCAAGAATGTGAAGCCTCCTTTATAGTAACCTAGGATCTTCTCAACCCTTTCAAATTCATTATTGTCTACCATCATCTAGTAGATGTCTACCCTAGAGGTTGGGAGTCTAGTGATTCAATCAATCAGGTTTTATGATAGCCTCATGTACCTCCCTATAAATTAAAATATATCCCCATGGATGCACAAGAGGAAAAATTGCATGAGTTACTTCAGCTTCCTAAAACTTGGTAACTCATATGGTTTCTTCATGTTGATGGTCACTAGTTTGTCCTAGATTGAGACATATAATAGTGCTATGAATTTTGTAATCTTTGCCCCTATGTTTACCATCTAGTCTTGCACTAGGTCATTCACATTACTATAGGTTTAGTGGTTATACTCTTTCAAGTAGTAGTTGTGAGTGAATGAGGCCTAGTTTTCATCCATCAACACCTTTTTAGGAAATGTAATGTATTAATAGAACATATTTTCAAGAACCTCTAGATCGATTTGGGTGATGCTCACTCCTTATACTAGTGGCACTATTATTTTTGTAATGTCAACTCCTATTTCTAGTCCTGCTCTCTTGGCATCTTTTTTCACCTACTATGGGCATGAGTTCATCCACTTTTTCCCCATTCTTAATATGTTGGTGTTAAACCATGGTTTATTTATCTTATTGAATCCTTCAATATTCATTGGAACTTCACACAATCATGACGTCTAAAACTATATGTTCAACTCTCAAGCTTCATGTGCTACAAATAGCAGCCTCAACATCACTTTAGTTTTTAGTTGCTTGATTTTCACCTAATTTATGCCCCTTTATTTCATTTATCTATAAAGTCATTCAATTTTGGATCTAAGGATGCTTACGATCTCATTATAGTAGGGTTTCCTTGGGTTGACTATCTAGGTCACTAGTTTTATTCTGGTTATCTATTCAAAATTCAAATTAGTCCAAGGTTTCTAACCAAACACAGTGAGTTGTTCACTTATTTATACCTCTATTCTCATCTAAAATATTAATTGTGATTGATTAATGGAGTGTTGGTACTTAAAATACTTAGGATTCACTACACCCTATAAAATATGTAAAAATATTTTGTTATTTATGCATTCAATGTGGATCTTTGTGCCTTTGCCACCACCTCAATAACTTCTTCTAAAAATTTTTTAGTGAAGTGATGTGTAGTTCAAATGGTCACTTCCCACCTCACTTTGAGTGGATACCAACTATCTTGATGATATTCTCTTACACTTTGTTCACTTTGTGTGACCTTTTGCTTCAATGTGATAACCTAGGTGTAATGCCTCACATACATATGATTTAGTCTCCTCAATCCCATTTCCTTTTCCTATTGCACTTCTATTTCAATTGTGCTTGTCTATCTTGGTTGATTTTACAACACTTTCATATTCTTGCCTTGGCCATTCCTACCCCATATAAATCCCTTGTACTAACCCTCCAGTATAGCATTTTTATTTGATCTCTTGTGCATGATCATGTCATGCATCTTCACTCCATCTTTTGTGTACTTGTACCTTATGTGACTCTTTAGATTCACATTCTACCTAAGTCTGATGAGTTCCATGCACCCAAAAAATTAGGTGTCTATCTATAGGTTATTAAGATGCAACCTTTACTAAATCACTTGATTGGTATTATGCTTAGTAACACCAAATTAGCCCTTCTATGGGCTTAAAAATGCCTCACTTTTTAAATCTAGCACACAAAGATCTAGTGCACCTTGTGTCAAACTCTAGCAAACTTCATGTACCCATAAATAAGGTGGCTAGCCTCAATTTTTTGAGAGCATCCATTCTTAACTCACCTGGATTGAATTATGCATGAAAATACTACAAACATTTTACTGGTGACCTCAATGTGCCGTTTATTCACCTACCACAACAAAATTATAGACACATACCAAAAAGGAACTTATTTGGCTTATGCCAACCTTTATTCTAATATCTCAATAAAACTAAATTGTGACCACAAATTTGGTGTTTGATGATGCAATCACCACCCTAGTGTTAATACAACTTCAATCAATTTTTATTGAAATATTCAAGGAGCATTTCACCCAATAATGTGCACAGCTTGCATGCACCAGTCTCTAAGATGTTATGGATGATATATGGTCCCATCCACATTATTTTTAGCTTTCTTAGGTTCCTAATGTAGTTATATTCATAGATTAAAACAAGGTCCCCTTCTGTTATCACTTTGTGCTTGATATGCTTATCATGCCAGAGCTTCTAGCATGTTTTTTCTATCTATTGTCTACACTTTTATTAGGCATGTGCCTCATATAAGTTCTCTAAGTCATCTAAACTTACATTTAGTCACTATTGGTCATCTAACTGACCAATGTGTGTGATGCATAATGATGGTACATAGCACTCCATTGGCAGGATCACCTCAATGCCAAACACCAGCTGAAATGGTGTAGCCTTGTTTAGGCACTTGTAGGGTGTGTGATATGCCCATAACACTATCGACACTCAATCATCCAAATATTTTCAACCCACATTACAAATATTTTTGAGGCATGTCCATAAGATCTTGTTGAATGCCTCATCTATGCCATTTACTTGGGGATGCTAAGGCATTATCTTATGGTATGCCACCATATATTTTGATAATAAGATTCACATAGTTTCATTAATGAAATGTGTGCCCTTATTACTAGTCAAGATCAGTAGGAACCCATAATGGCTTATGATTTTATCCCATATGAACCTTGTGGTTGGGGTAAATGTGTAGTTTTTGTTTGGCATGACCTCAACCCACTTGGTGAAATACTTAGTGGCTGCTAGAATATACCTCATGCTAGTGCATTGTGTTGTGGGTGTAATTGGCCCAATGAAGTCAATGGCCCATTTCTTGAATGGTTCTTGGGAAATAATGGGGATGAGAAAAAACTCATCCCAATGGTTATTATTTCCCATGCACTAGCATCTGTAACATACCTTGGAGCAATCCTTTGCATCTTAAAATAGACTTGGCCACAACGACCCTGTCAATAACACCTTGTGTGCTGTTGCATCTCATTTACAATGGTTTCTTCCTATCCCATATTTTGCCTCATTTGGAATGGATTCCCTTTCATTCTCTAAAACACATAAACATAAAATTTCATCTCAACCTAATTTTTATAGTTCCCCACTATTGAGTTGAAAAGGGGTAACGTGAATCATGAGTTATTTATTTTCTTTTGTTATCATTATTTAGGGTGTTGATCTAGATGTTAGAAAATAATCTATCTCTACCACATCCTCAAGGTTACATTAGATTTTATACATTTGTGTATCCATCATATCATCCTTAATTAGCACCGTTGCATCACTAGAGTATAAGACAAATGGTCTAGCCCTAAGTTCTATTTTCTAGGCTTGACAACAATAGAGAACTAAAATTATTGAAATATAATGATCCATATACAAATTCACCCATGGAGAGAAAGATTATTTATGAGGTAATTAATCACCTCATGATCTATGAAAAAGATGAATGGGGTCACCAATAAATATTATATTATATTTTGTATGGTGTAAACCATGACAAGCACCACATGCTCAGTTGTAGTATAGTTATGCTCTACCTTTGTTAATTTTATACTACCAAAGGATATGGGATGATCTATTTTTCCTTCAATAAGATATGCTAATATTGTACCAATCACAAATCTAGAAGCATCAACATGGATGTGGAATGGGGTCATCTAGTTAGGAAATTGTAATATAGGTGCACTAGCTAATCTATGTTTTAGGGTTTCAAAGGCAACCTCTTACACTTTTCCCTAGTATAATGGTCCATCCTTTCACAAGCTATATTATTTTGGTATAAAAATCTATGTATAACTCCTTATAAATTTTATATAATATACACAGTGGCCAAAACATGTATGAATGTCTTTCTATGTGGAAGGATTTTGGAGTTGAATGATGATTACAATCTTCATTAGATCAATGAGTAAACCATACTTATAGATGATATGCCCGATCAGGGTTCCAAATGGCTTTGTGAAGACACACTTCTTTAGTTTCAAGGATATCTAAAGTTACCTGCACCTCTTAAACATTAGGTGCAGGTATCATAATGGTCCTTGATGAAGCCATATATTGTCTAGTCATCAAGGTAAACCTAAAAGAACTTATGGATGAAGTCTTTAATCATGATGATCACCACTCTGGAGAATATGGATGGCACATTATTGAGTCTAAATTGAATAATCTTATAATCTAAACAACCCCATTCAGTTTCAAAGTTTATTTGGGGTCTTTCTTCCTCCTCAATTTGGACTTGGTGATATGTAGAGAACACATCAATGAAGGTGGATATCTCACAGCCTACAATTCCTTCCAAGACATCATCAATGAATGGAGTTGGGAAGGGGTCATTGACACATGTAGCATTTAGAATTCTATATTTGATGTAAGTGTGAATGCACCCATCCTTATTGATGAATATAATCATCAACCTCACCCACGTAGACTCTTGCATAGGGTAAATGACCCATGTAGATAGCATTACATCAATTTCTATTTTGACCTTAGCATGAAGGTTAGGATTCATTCTATAAGAGAATTTTTCGACTGGTCTTATGCCATCAATTATTTTTATTCTCATCTTTTAAATCCTAGGTAGCAATTCTTGGAACTTCTTTAGGAGGTCTATCATGCATGGCATATCTACATCAGACCAATAGGCACTTAGAGTAGCCATATTTGGATATCCTTCTACATTGATGTCTACTTTGATTGTATGTAGTGGTGCATTGTATGGTTCATTCTTATCTTGGTGTGAGTACTCAACTTTTCAAGTTCCCTCAGTTATCTCTATGCCAAGATGAGTGGTTTCTTCTTCACCAAGAGTGATATCATTTACTTAGCATATGTGCTTTGTTCTGGTGGTTAGTTTTTTCTAGTATCAATTTTTTAAGTTTCATCATCTTCTTCACTCATTTGTTGTTGAGAATTTGTTCCTAAATTTTTTTTGGAGTTCTATCCCTCTTTCATTGAATATGTGTTTTAAGTGCTCCTCAAAGATGGCAATGTCCTCAAACACTACCCTCTGAATCACTTAAAATGGCTTGACTAATTCAAAGTTTTATGGGGAAAATGAGAAGGTGTGCATAAAATTATACTTAAGGGAATCCCAATTGGTTATCTCTTAGTACATCTCATTGACCACATACCATACTCAAACCCATGTCTTTAAAGTCCTATAAAAGGTGTGCACCCATAAGATCTTAGGGGAAGTTGCATCACAGTCAGTTCATGTCTCTTTACATAGGTGCACATGTTCTACAACATCAGAGTCACTAGAGTATGATAATATATTCAAGTTCTCATTACTCCTCCTAAATCTAATGCAAATAGATGCTTTTACCTCTGGCTAGGTTGGCAAGTTAGAGTTTTATGTTAACCACCAATACATGTCAGTGATTCTCAAGGTATACACTAGTGCGCCCATTCAATCTATCTCTTTGGGGATGTATAATTCAAGGTTATGTACATACCTTTCCACTGGGTTTCTCCCTTCAAATTTTGGGAGAATTATAAACTTGCCTTTGCTCAGGAGGAGTACCTTCTTTCCTTTCTCCCCATGGCATGGGACTCATAATTTTAAATAATGATCAATCTGGACCCAACCGATCCTCACAGGCTTTGGTACATTTACATTCACCAAATAGTATATATGACTAGTGGCCTCATAAACCTCTTCAACCCATCGGTTATAAGTGACATTGATGGTGTTCAAGGCTGACTACCCATCCTCCCAAAATAGTACTCCTTAATCAGAAGGTTTGATATTCCTAGTACCATACATCATGATGTTATATATATAGTTGATCTCATCCTCTAGATCAACACTCTCCACATTATGGGGTCCTTGGTCACTTGAAAGGGGAATCACTACCCTTTCTTTATCATTTTTTAAGGTCATATATCACTTCTTGAAGTGTATATTGACATTATTGGCATAACACCATGACCTTCTTATAAGCATTAGATAGTTATCCTATTCAACCAACTAGATTACATTAAAGTCAACATGGAATTTGGTGCCCATAATATCTAAAATGGATCCCTTTAGAATTATGATGGGCTATCCTCAAGTCTTGTTGGCCATGAAGAGTACATGGGGAGAAGGCGTTAAGGTTGACCTACCTATCTTTTCTCATACATTCTTTGTTAGGATATTGACCTCATCACCTATGTTGATAAAGACCTCATAGATGGACCATCCATCAATGTTGTCATTCACCAAGAGTTCTTATTCATACTCTATGTTTTATGTTTGCCTAATTTCTTATGCCCTTTCCATGTATGGCATGGTAACTTTAACTGATTATTGTCCTACATGTTTTAGAAGCAATTAATTTAATAGGGGAAATAGGAGGCACAAGATCTCCATTAGCTCTTGCACTTTAACCTCCTGGCCATCTTACTTTTTATGAGAGGAATAATAATACACATCTAGGTCTCACATCAATTATATCTCTCCTTTTAGGTTCTAGATCACACTCATGTCTTACTATAATACATCCTTTTAGTATGTAGGGTCTAGGTAAGGTGTGGCTTTAGGTTCCATATATGTAATGCACTTAGTGTGGCTCAGTATCCCATATTCCATACATATCTCTAGTATTGGTGTAATTAGTTATTAAGTGGCAAGTCCACTCTGCATAGTTACCTATACTTTTATTGACTCTATGCATGTTAGTTGCATAATTAGAGCCTATTTTACTTCTTTAGACTCGTGCCTGATCATCCTTACACCCTTGTCAATGCCTGATCTACCTGGGGTTAGCTTTTTATACAAATCAAGTCATTTCTCAACCTTATGTGTTCCTCAAAAATACCCACATGTTGGATGTGTAGGGTAGTCATGTTGATAGTGCTCAGTCGAACCACACTTGTAACATGATCATGGTGAGAAACTTTCTCAACAACATCCAACACCCCACCCTTTGGCACCTATTTCCATCTCATATCCTATAGTGTGATGGTCATAACCCTCATTTACTTTGGCTCCTTACCTTCCTACTATTTTTGTTGCTTGTTGTGTTCCTCTCCCCATGTTCTCATACATCTCATCGATTACATGGTAATCAGTAGTGTTATGGGTATAGGCATCACATAAGCTTAAATAGGTAGTTATGCTAACCTGACTAACATGTTACAATAGAGGTCAGTTATGAACATCATGTGCCTCATGACAAACTTCACACCTAAGAAGAAGTGTGTGCACATTATTTTGAGGGTAGTTTCTATGATGGCCCTCCATCTTGAAATTGGTATACCATAACCCACTTCAAACATTTTATCATGAACTAGTGGTCATATTTTTTAGTTAGGAAGCCATCAACTCAATTTATGCCTTCATAAAAGGGCTAATTCTTATATCGATGTTTCCCACTACCTCATCTCTAAGTGTGGCTTCAAGTGCTTCCTGAGGGTTTATGAATATTTTCATAGATATCACACTTATGAAAGGTACTAATAATCCTCCAATAAACCATTATGAATTCTAGGATGGGTGAATATGTTAAGGGATATTGGAAAGGATAGTCTTAAATCTAGCATCGTATAAGTGCACACTCATTCATAGTCCCTAGTTGATTTCCTTGAGTGCAGTGATGCTCTACTTCTCAAACTCAAGTATATCAAACTCCTTTAAAAACACTTCCTTCAAGGTATCTTAATCAACCATATCCTGGTTAGGATCAAACTTCCTATACGAAGTATGGTCATGATCAAGCAATGTTATAACAAACTAAGTTGCCTTGAACTTAAGCTGGGTTATTCCTTGAATTTGCCACTGTAATTCACACTTGATCACATGCTCTGTGGTGTTCTTCATGTCTTGATATTCAATAAAATGCATGGCCATCTCATAATAAATTTTAGAAAGGGGAGAAACCAGTGTCTAAGGCACTTTTGCCCCTAATACTTATCCTAGCATTGGTCATCTAATGCCTCCAACCACTAAGCCAAGCACTAGTCTCATGGTTATTTCTAGTGATATAGAAGATGATGGCTCTCTACTACCAATTAGTGGTATATGGCCCTTTCCTCTGAACTATTTCCCATGTTGTGTAGCTAACATTAGTTAGACTAGGGTACTTAAACTCATGTTCTATCTAGTCAGGCTATCCCCTCAAGGTTTATATGTATCCTCACTTATATCCTTGAAAGGAACAACTTATTTAATCATAAAATTCTAGTCTAATTTTACAAAATGATCAAAGTCTAAATCGATAATGAGGTCAGTTATCAATCTTATGTCTTCTTATGGGAGATATAGTGCATTATGTTGTGTCACAAGTTTAAAGGGGGTAGGTTCATCCAAAACATCTCCATTGGTCAATTTATATAAGGAACCCAAGCATTCACCCATTAACTATGGTACTTGTTCTATGAATTTAAGGTTTACTTCCTCTAGGCAATACTTCCACTCAAGATATCCTTTCTCATTCCCTTCCCACTCACTATGGATCCTCTATACACTTTTAGGTTCTAAATCTTCCATCAACCCATGCCTCCTCTTATTATAAGCCTATCTCCTGATCTATCGAGTGTTAATCTACTCATCCCCTTCCATTGCACCTCACCTACACATCCCCTTCTTCCCTATTGTAATTATCGTATGTGAGAGGACTTTAGCCTTCCATCTTACTATTTCAAATCCATAATCCACCATCAAATTATTGAGTTTTGTGTCAAGGTTTTTGACAAATGCACCTCTAGGTTGATCCAAGAACTAATATTATTCTTCTTTAGGGTCAAAGTATGTCAATACTATGAATTCAAGGTGTAGTTACTTAGCACCCCTTGACACCATTTGTTTACAACTCTAGTCCAAGTATTTTCTAATTTCTCAAGCCTTTCTAGGTGATCTTTCATCCATTTGAGGTATTATCCATAGCTTCAAATTTTTTGCGTTGCATAAGCATCCAACCATTGGTACACTTGCTCTAGTAGTTCATAAAAGTAAACTTTATACAAGGGATAATACAAATGGTTCTAGACCCACTTCCTTAGGTTAATTCCTCTATAATTTAGATTCCTCAATAAAAATTTGTCTTCCACCCACTCCATCTAGTGCTTAATATTATTGAAGGAGAGTTGGAGCATTGTCCTGGTACACCATTGTAACAAAAAAATTCAATAAGTCTTAGCAATAGAACCAAAATGTTGTAGAAAAGTAGGTGTTTTTGTCATGGCCCTATTTAGGAACTTATCTAGATGTTTAGGTTAGATTATACTTATTTCAATAGGGCACATGCCTTGACTAATCCTATGGTACTCAATTTTTGACACTCAATGACACTAGCATCACTTCACATAAGGTGCAAGCCTTATGTTCTAACCCAAAGCATAGCAAAAAAAGGAGTGGGGTCTATGTTGGAATAATTGTGCTATGGTGTAAATCTATCCTTTGGGACCTTAGGTTAGTGCAATGGTAATGATGCATTCATGGGAATAAACCTTTGGTTCCCTTGGCTTAATGGCATTTAGGTACTTGAGGGGTAATTGGGTATTTAGATAAGGGACTTAGGCATAGGTTTATGCTTAAGCATAGGTATCATGATGAGGTATATGGTTTTATCCACACTTAGAGTATTTCCTATATCAGGTGCAGGAGTCCTAATGGGTTATAGGCACACCAAAAGATGACTATTTTAGAAACTCATAAGAGCTCAACATATAAATGATACAATTAATCATTCAATCTATTAAACATTTATAGAAAGCCTTCACCATTAACAAGGTCCAATAATAATACATATATATATTAGAAACTAAGCAAATGCTCATCTTGAGCTACTAAAGGCCTAAAGGCTCATAGGTGAGCTTGGGCCTTACAATGGTGAGAAAATAAAGTCTTCCTAAACTAAATCTATCTTCTATTGGAGAACCAATCCACCAGGGCTTTGCTACTCCATTCATGTCTTCTTTACTAACTAAACTCAACTTCCTTTTATAGAGCTTTGGGGTGTCTTAGTATCATGGGGAATGGAGCATGTCAATCCTTGAGTTGGCACTAGAGGTAATCATTATACCATTTCCACTACACTATCTTCAATGACCCATAACTATCCCATGCACTCACTTCTCAATGGAGATTGAGCCATAAAGGTGTTAGCCACCTATCGATTGTAGTTGCTAGATGACAAAAGAAAAATCATGATAAGTGATTTCCTCATTCTCAAGTGTCTATTTTGTTGGCACATATTATATATTTAGATAGATTTGGGTCCCAACATCATGGTTCAACCATTACATGATGGGTTATAAAAAACATGTCCATAAATATCTACCACATATCTACATTCATGCTTAGACAACTAATATTCAAGTGCATATATGATAACAAAATAATTATATTTAACTAACATTGTAAAATAGATGATACTACTATATCAAATATATTAACACATCCATAGACAATCTATATAGTGAAAATATTATAAAGGATATCAATCATGTCCATAATCTTCCAAAAATATCTATTCAATCGTTACATGAGTAGTAAAAAATATTATGTCTAAAAAATATACTACCTTATAGCTTCATTTAAGGTTAGAGAACTAATTTTCAAGAACATATATATATATATATATATATATATATATATATATATATATATATATATATAAACACGATAAAATGGATACCAAAAAATAATAATAAACTAAATCTATAAAAAAAAATATTCATGTTATACCAATCATCTAAATATTTACATATAAAATCCATATGGTTGAATTAAGATAAAGGATGTCAACCATGTCAATAATTCTCTAGGAAAATAGTTTAGTCTTCACTAGAGAGTCATAAGAAGGAAACTAGGAAAATTTATAATTTTTTTGTAGAATTAGAACACATCTTTTTTTTAAATGGGATTCCAATTACTATCATCAAGTAAAACATGAAATATAATTCATATAAGGTTAGTTATCTATTAGATATCAAATATGTTCTACCTAGGTCACCATTTTCTACCAGTAAGTAGAATAAGAAATGCAAATTATAGCAGGATATTTATATGTCAAAGCTAACATTTTTTCTCACTAGGATTCCAATTGATATCAACAAGTAGAATCATAAATATGACTTATACTAGGATATATATCTATTACATCTAATATTTTTAATAAATGAGACTTTCACATGGTCTTTATAAAGTGGAAAAAATGAATAAAACTCAATATTAGATACCCATTTGTTAGAAATAAAGTGTGTTATTATTATAATAAGGGAATCCATCTACTTGGGTTTATATTTCAATATGCATATTTATATTTTAAAAATATAATAGGATAGTCAATAATGTCCTCATAATCATCTTCTCCTATTCATTTTCTAGGAGACCCAATGATCATTATCACGCATAGCTATTCCTAGGCATCATAGTAGTGCATCTCTTATCAACATATACCATGTCATTATAATAAAAACCAATAACACACATGGATGTGATAGTGTATCCTAACATGTAGCATTCTATGAATCACTTAGAATCAACTCAAACAATCACATGGTTAGTCTAGGTAGAAATTTATAGATCATATTGAAGATAAATAATAGTCATGTTATTTTTGAAAAGAAGCATGGAAAACAACCATGTATTCTAAACATAATACATCCAAATAGATCATGACTATTCATATATAGTTATCAATATTCAGTATCTATGTCTATATTTTGAATATTATCTCTTTGATGAGAGAGAATATGTTAGGAGAAGAGAGAGGAATAATATAATTTACAATTTAATCAAAACAATTCTAGGTAGAATTCATAACTATAATAGAAATAATATTGTTTACAATGTAATCAAGATAATCAAAGTAATTTTAGTCAACATGTACACACATACCAAAGATAATAGGGTTATAATACATGTTTCAAATACTCAAACAGTAATAAATCATGTCATTTGAATAACAAGATACTTAATGGGAATTAATATGAGTCCACAAAATAAGAAACAATTAATAATAACTATTATTAATATCTAAGGAAATGAAAATATACTACATATGTAAATCATGGCCAATCATAATTTAATATATAATTAATCATGTCCAAATCTCAATATAATAATATTGATAAATAGTCAAATAAAACCAAGTATAAGGAGAGACAAAATCCATTATGTGATAAAGACACATCCATATGCATAACGTAGCTTCAATTAACACTATTATAGATATTGAAATATACCTAAAAGTTAATGGGATGCCTATAATAAGGTTACTTAAAATAAATGAAGATAATATGTGTAAAAATTATTACCAACCTAGGCTTCCCTCCATAGTACCAAGTAATCAAAAAAATTAGGTAGATAATCATATTAATATGTGCCTTAAGATAGGTCATGTCTGAATTCCCAGAATGACATGAATATAATTATTACAACTATGTCCTAGGCCATCAAAGAGATAAGAAAGATCCCCATGAGGCACCCTCAAAAGTAATAACACATGTATAAATCTAAAATATTGTTAAGAATAAGTAACCTATAAAATAGGGAATGATATCCATATCTATTTATAGAGACTTCATACTATAAGTCAGTAATCTAGATAAAAACATCAATTCATAGAAGAAAACACACTATAAGTAGATCTAAACTACCCAACATTATTGATTAAAATTTTCTTAACATTTTATTAGATTATAATATACATGAGAAAATTGCACGAGATCAAAAATAATAAGTGATTTTGGATCCCCACATTTGATAATAAAATGTTGTATAAGGTACAATATACTAATCAAATCTTAGAAACTAATTATAAAAATCTTGCTAAGCACCAATTCAAATGTTGCTATCGACATAGAGGGTTAAGATTCACTAAGGAAAGGAGGATATTTTTGAAGGTTTGGTCCTCCATACATAATTACCATAAAAATGTTTGTAAGGCTACAAGGCTAGTAGTTATCCTATTAAAGTACCATGGTTGACCTCTTCAACATGATCTTGAATTTCATTTATGAATAATTTAGAAATTATTGATAAGGGAGGATAACAATCAATCAATGGTTGGGTTAAATGAGATATGAGGAAACACATTTAAGTTGAAATTTTAGTATGTGATCATGATTCAATCTTATTAAATTACATGCATTGCCCATATAATAACAATGTGATACCTTTAACACAAGGCTATAACTAATTAACAAGGAAAAATAGAAGTAATAACATAGGAAAAGAATTATAGAGAATTTAATTAACTAGGAATTTGATGTGAAAATAACATTTAGACTAGGTTGAGACATCAAGGAATAATATAGCATATCTTTAAATATGTATGTATTCAATTAAAGATAATACAATATCAACTACCTTCTATAAAAATGAGTTAGTTGAAAGGTAAATTATGATGTGATAACAATTAGTTTACAAGATATAATAATAATAATCCATCAACATCTACTTTTGTCTATTATACAAATATTACTTTCTTTTTAAATTAAAACAATCACAATAAGCATATTATGAGTCTTGCACTCCCAATAAAAATAAAAAGGTTGGTAGAGATATATTTTTTATTACCATAAAGGTATTCAAAATATTTTTCTCATCAAAAGATTACAAATATTACATCATAAAATAGGAATATTAAACCAAGCCAAAGAGGAATTATAAATCTTTGAGCTTCTTATCTTACTATTCTAGAGGTTATTTTTTAGAACATCCATTCCAAACAGGGCCCTATAAAAATAAATGCACCAAAAAAAATAATCTCATAAGGATGTGAAAATGGTGGAGAATTTTGTTGTTGATTTAATCCTATAAGCACTTATTTTTATAGAGTTTGGGCTTTGTGTTAGTGGCTTCCCCTGTACTTATTTATGGTGCACTTATAATTGGACCTTATCATGATTTGGAATAAAATCATGGGCTAATCCATCCCTAGGCCAAGTATAGTTGTTGTTACGACTAAAGGGCTCAGTACACCAAGTGAAATTTTTTTAAGTCTCTTCTACGACATGGGCGAATAAAATTATTCCTACATCCCTCTATTGTTTAGGCTAATTAGTGGTCTTATATATGTTGGGGATTGATATTGCATTGGTATCAAAAATCTTGGATCATTTTTAACCATGGTCTCGCTATGAATTATCTCCCCTGTATGGTCCCCCATTGCTATATTAGGCGGGGGATTGGTTAAGTGTTCCACAAAGCTAGCCCACTTATTTTTACGCGCCAAATTATATGTATAGAAAAAGAATTTATAAAAAAGTTAACATAATAAAATATCAACACATTCATAACCAAGTCTAATATTTTTATTAATTACTTATTAATATTTAATTATTTGGCATTCATAATACTTAAGCCCAATGTTATGTGAATGTAGAATGGATTTCCTCTCTAAAATATCAAGTGGTTAAATTTTAAAAACTCAAAAATAGATGTTTTAGGGTGACTATTCTTTACTCATGCTCATATATGTTTTTATAATCATTTAATATAGTGTGTAGATGATATAGTTTTATTTTTAAATAATGAATTTCACATCGTGTGAGGTTTCCAAAAATTAGCTAATATTTTTAAGTCTCTAAGTTCTAATTTCAAATTTATCAATACACATTGTTAAAATAAAGCCCACATAAATTAATTTCAATTAAGGAGAAAGGGGTAGTGTTCATTTAGTTTAATAAATTAATTACTATTATTTTAATAAAATTACATGATTAAATCTTTCAATTTAAATAAAATAATGTGTAAATCATTTTATGAATAAAATAAAAGTAACTTATAAAAATATATAATAGTAAATGAAAAATGAGATTATATCCTATCCTTTGATCTTAAATAATATTGACCATCTATTCTATTATAAACTTTACAGTTTCCCTAATAAACATTATAACATTTATAAAAGAACTCCCACAACCTAAATTTCACATTTTCATTTCAAGTTTTGAGTTTCATTTCTGAAAAAGTAAGGCTTTTTAATGAGACAAAACCCATGCTCTACCTCTACATATACAAGCCTTTCATGTTTTATCCATTAGTGGTTTCCTTTCTTTCTAAATGCATTAAAGGGTTTTAATTTCCCTCCATATTTTACAGTTATAGGTATATATATTTTTTTGTTTTGTAGTCATCCATAAATATTTTTATGTCTAAATGTAAAATATATACTATCTTTATTTCCTAACAAATAATAAAGTAGTAAATTATAATGTAATTATTTTCCCTATCATTTTTTTGAGAATCTAAAATTTTTTTTCCAAAAATTAATGAAGCTATATAATTACCTGTAGATAATCTTCATGATAGCTAGTGCTAGCCTAATATGGCTATGTTATTGCTCATAGAAGTGGAGGTTGTTATTTAATTTGATTTTTTTTCCATATATCATTTATTTAATTATTTATTACTCTTTTTTATTATACATATATATTTTTAATTTTTTTTTATGTTACGGCCTCCATTTGGCAACCATACAAAGATGATGTACTAAGAGAGGTCATGACTATAATAATAATAATAATAATAATAATAATAATAATAATAATAATAATAATAATAATAATAATAATAATAATAATAATAATAATAATAATGATGTGATGTCCCAACCATTTGGTGTAATCCCAATGGTTTATACTATCATACCAAAATGTAATACTCTCTTTAACATAGTACCCAAAAGGGTTAAGATTTTTTTTTGTTATTATTTTATAAAAATTCTTAAATAAATTCACAAGAAATTAGTTCATTGAAACATTGTTATTAAACCCAAATTTATTTATCTCATCTCAATTTATTATCACAAATTATGTTAAAGAATATAAATTAGTTTTTTATATCATAGCTTCCACAATACAATTAAGTAAAACACCTCAAGAAGAATTATGAAAAGTATTGGATAAATATTTACACATGTATAACTTTAATACAAAATAAATTTAAGTCTCCACAATATAATAATATTAGTAACATGGAAATACATATTTTGTTCATATTTATTTCTCTTTATCATGAAAAATAATAGAAATATATAAAAATATACCAAGTAATCATTGTTATTAAAAAAGCAATACAAACTCTTATTTTTCTTACATAACAGAAAATATAATCTAAACAAGTACTCATGAAATAATCTTTTTTATTTCTTTCAAAAACACCAATAAAAAAATATAACTTCCACAATATCATTCCATCCCTAACACATTATTTCACTAATTAGGTTAATTAGTGGATGGTGTCACATGTATAAGTCTCTTCTACGACGTGGGAGAATAAAATTATTCCTACATCCCTCTATTGTTTAGGGTAATTAGCGGTCTTATATATGTTGGGGATTGATATTGCATTGGTTTAAAAAATATTGGATCATTTTTAACCATGGTCTCACTATGAATTATCTCCCCTGTATGGTCCCCCATTGCTATATTAGGTGGGGGATTAGTTATGTGTTCCATAAAGCGAGCCCACTTATATTTATACACCAAATTATATGTATAAAAAAAGAATTTATAAAAAGGTTAACATAATAAAGTATCAATACATTCATAACCAAGTCTAATATTTTTATTAATTATTTATTAATATTTAATTATTTGGCATTCATAATACTTAAGCACAATGTTATGTGAATGTATAATGGATTTCCTCTCTAAAATATCAAGTGGTTAAATTAAAATACTCAAGAATAGATGTTCTAGGGTGACTATTCTTTACTCATGCTCATATATGTTTTTATAATCATTTAATATAGTGTGTAGATGGTATAGTTTTATTTTTAAATAATTAATTTCACATTGTATGAGGTTTCCAAAAATCAACTAATATTTTTAAGTCTCTAAGTTCTAATTTCAAATTTATCAATACACATTGTTAAAACAAAGGCCACATAAATTAACTTTAATTAAGGAGAAAGGGGTAGTGTTCATTTATTTTAATAAATTAATTATTATTATTTTAATAAAATTACATGATTAAATCTTTCAATTTTCATAAAATAATGCATAAATCATTTTATGAATAAAATAAAAGTAACTTATAAAAATATATAATAGTAAATGAAAAATGAGATTATATCCTATCCTTTGATATCAAATAATATTTACCATATATTCTATTGTAAACTTTAAACTTTCCCTAATAAACCTTATAAGATTTATAAAAGAACTCCCACAACTTAAATTTCACATTTTCATTTCAAGTTTTGAGTTTCATTTATGAAAAAGTAAAGGTTTTTAATGAGAGAAAACCCATGCTCTACCTCTACATATACAATCCTTTCATGTTCTATCCATTAGTGATTTCCTTTCTTTCTAAATGCATTAAAGGGTTTAAATTTCCCTCCATATTTTACATTTATACGTATATAATTTTTTTTGTTTTGTAGCCATCCATAAATATTTTTATGTCTAAATGTAAAATATATACTATATTTCTTTCCTAACAAATAATAAAGTAGTAAATTATAATGTAATTATTTTCCCTATCATTTTTTTGAGAATCTAAAATTTTTGTTCCAAAAATTAATGAAGCTATAAAATTACCTGTAGATAATCTTCATGATAACTAGTGCTAGCCTAATACGGCTATGTCATTGCTCATACAAGTGGAGTTTGTTATTTGATTTAATTTTTTTTCCATATATCATTTATTTAATTATTTATTACTCTTTTTTATTATACATATATATTTTTAATTGTTTTTTATGTTACGGCCTCCATTTGGCAACTATACAAAGATGATGTAATAAGAGAGGTCATGACTATGTCAATAATAATAATAATAATAATAATAATAATAATAATAATAATAATAATAATAATAATGATGATGATAATGTGATGTCCCAACCATTTGGTGTAATCCCAATGGTTTGGACTATCATACCAAAATGTAATACTCTCTTTAACATAGTACCCAAAAGGGTTAAGATTTTTTTTTTGTTATTATTTTATAAAAATTCTTAAATAAATTCACAAGAAATTAGTTCATTGAAACGTTGTTATTAAACCCAAATTTATTTATCTCATTTCAATTAATTATCATAAATTATGTTAAGTAATATAAATTAATTTTTTATATCATAGCTTCCACAATACAATTAAGTAAAACACCTCAACAAGCATTATGAAAAGTATTGGATAAATATTTACACATGTATAACTTTAATACAAAATAAAATTAAGTATCCACAATATAATAATATTAGTAACATGGAAATACATATTTTTTTCATATTTATTTCTCTTTATCATGAAAAATAATAGAAATATATAAAATGATACCAAGTAATCATTGTTATTGAAAAAGCAATACAAACTCTTATTTTTCTTACATAACAGGAAATATAATCTCAACAAGTACTCATGAAATAATCTTTTTTTCCTTTCAACAACACCAATAAAAAAATATAACTTCCACAATATCATTCCATCTATAACACATTATTTAAATAATTATGGAAGCTCACCTCCCAATCAAATCATGTTATCATTGATTTAAGGCTCTCATCAACCTCGAAGCCCAAGAAGTTTTACAAAAGATGCAATATAAATTATGGCTAAACACATCAATTAAGTTATATAATAGTTATTTATGTCTTAATTATGGATATACTACACTTATTAAAAATGAACACAGTGTATAAAAGTTAAGTAGGAAGAAAATA
>JARHVA010006887.1:637500-652500 GCA_037957365.1 Torreya grandis
GATACCATGTCAGATTCTTGGGTATAACGTATGTCTGATGTAGTAGATGGGTATCCTAAGTTTAGTTGTATTTACTTTTTACTTATTGATTAAGAATGGCATTTCAAGTAGAGTAAATTTTAGATCTAGAAATTAAATAAATTTATATGAGTTACATTAACTATTTCTATTGATGATAGTGAATTATTTCTTAGATAGAACATATGTTAGCTCTAGAGGTTGGGTATCCTACTACAAATTATATTTCTTGGCATAAGTATTTAACTATATATTGAGATGGTTAAATTTTTATTATTTATATAATAATTTATAATGTGTGAGTGTTTTTAATGGTGTAGTGAATGTGTAGGTGATATGGTTGATTATATAAAGGGTGAAAAGAGGTGGATCAAATACCCGTTGACCACTCATAACCTAGACATAATATAAGGTCCATAGACTAGGATTATAGCACTTCCATTTATATTTCATACGTATATGGTTAATATTAAACCTTTATAATGTTATACCTTGATAACTTAGTACATAGAGATCATTTTACCTTAATGATATATTTTTATTTAAGTCAAACACCCCTATTTGCTATGTATGAGCATGGGTCCACTCTAAGAAATAATTTAAAATTATCTTGAGAGCCAAAAAGTTTTGACTTTAAAATTATTCTCTTAATTTTTTATTGTATATTATCTATGTGTATTGGCTTATGTGCCATTTTTAGGCATTCCATGAAACCCTCAGAGCAAGACTAAGGCCTTCTAGGTTGTTTGTAGGAGTGGAGCTACGTGGCTAGAATTTGGCACATGTCCATGCATGATTGGTTATTAATGACATGAACTTATTCCATGATATATATATATATATATATATATATATATATATATATATATATATATAAACTCTCTTCTACCTCAAGAAAAGAACAATTACATCCAAGTAGAGATTTTTAGAGACAAAAGGATCATGTTGAAAATGGTGGATTCTTATAGATTCATGTAAATGATGTATTACTCAATACATTTTACTAAGTACCCTTATGTGTATCTGATTTAAACTAAGTACTAAGCTTAGGGTCAATAAGAGGGAAGATATTTGGTGGAATTAAAGCCTAGGTTGTGGTTAATTATTTTAATGATAATGTAAAACTTGAAATATTACCAATTTAGTTGCTAAAACTAATGGAAAATTTTTGGTTTTCTCTATATTTTAGTCTTACTTACCTTTTCTTAAGTTTGTGTTGACTATTTCTAAATGGATGTATAATATGATTTAAGCATTAAAAATACTATTTTATATCTTACCTTATGTTTGAAACTCTACTTATATTTGAAGTATTTTGTGAAACCTCTTGGGCTCATGGGTTGATAAAGCTATGGATTCTTAATGACATCCTAGCATTAGTAGGTGAGATTTTCCCTTCTACATTCTTGCTATGTTTTCATGCTAGGAAAAAATGTCATTTTTTTAAAAATTTGGGTAGGGATGATGTCATGTGGAATTTATATTCTTTTATGGGTTGTGAAAAGAAATGATAGAGTTTATTATTAAAAAATAAGAAAATAATTGTTAGATATGTGGATGTTTTCTTGGAAATAATTATTATTTTGCTTAGCATGGATAATTGACAATGTTAAATTTTATACTCTAAAGAAGGGATTGTGTACTTGTGTAAAAATGCTAAATTATGTAATTAAAGTTTTGTATAATCCATTACATTGTTTATGAGCATGAGGTATACTTATTTTTTCATTAAGTATGTATTGATTTAGATAAAAAGAGAGAGAAACTTTTTTTTTTAATATGAATTAATTTGGGTTTATAAAGATTAAGTGTTCATAAGATTGATGTGGATGATGTATTCTGTATTATTTATGATTTTTTTAAAATAAACCATTAATGTTTCACTTTGGTCTATTATTAAAATTACAGTTTAAAAAGTGAAATCATTCATTTGAATTATTGTTTAGTAAAGATTTCATGTAAGGAATATGGTGCTCAATTATTGCTTATATATAAAAATACAATGTATTATATTGTTATATATTCAAAAGACCATTGTGTTTCATAGTTGTGTATTGTAAGGGTACTTTAGTGTTAAAACAATCAAACATTGAAAAGGCATTTGTGATTATAATGTGAATAATATCAACAACTAATTAATTAATAAAATACCACTCTATTATGACTAGTTGTAATGTGTGTTAAGTATTGAGGGCACCACAACTTATATGAAGATATTTTATTTTTAGGTGATAGAGGGTTATTATTTCCTCATCTTTTTCTCTTTTCTTCTTCCTAAAAATATTTTTCCCCATCTTCCTTTTCCTCAACCTTCTAATCTTCATGGACCTCCTCCTCTACTTAATCCTTTTCATTGGCTTCATAGGCATTAATGCCTAACTTACCATCCTTCTCAAGAGGGCTCATCTGAACTTGGTGTTTTGGCCTCGTCTTTCATGGGCTCTTTTTAAAAAAACAATCTTTAATCTCTGTACTTATAACATTTTTTTTCAAGGAGCCATAATCAATTCTAACAATAAAAATGATGTAAAAAAATGAAGAAAATAATATTTATTATAAAATTTATAAATTTATATGCATTTAAATATATAAGCTTTGTATTCAAACTTTTAAAATGATACTTGAGTGTACTTACAAAGTATGAAAAATCAATATCTATGTATTCATAATATTCTTTACAAAATCATCTTACACCACTCATTATGGAAGTGGCTACATATCTACTAGTATGTATAAATCAATTTATAATTATATAAAAATATATATAAGATCACATTCAAATAAATTGTAAGTATACATCAATTTATAATTATATAAAAAAGAATATAAGATCACTTTTTAAATACAATAAATTATATTCACTAGAATCTATTAAAAATAAAAATAAAAATTTTATTGCCTTACATATGGAATTTTAGTAGTCAATTATTTGTTTCTATTAACCTACATGTTGAGTGTACTATTTTTTCTATGCTATATTATTTACCTTTATTGTACACTCACACTAGGATTTGAGAGGTTGACTAACTCAAAGAGAAAAAAAACACTAAATAATAATATTATAGTGGATAAATATTTATAATAAGGTGATTGAGTCTCTTGATACAAATTTTACTCATTACCTAAATTTAATGATGCTACATTTTTAAATCCTTTCAATTATTACAAGGAAATGGACTATAGAGATAGTCAAATAAGAGGAGGGTTAATATTGGTAAGTGAAAATATTATTATTTGAAGCTTGTGATACTTTTAGATATTTTAGAATATATGAGATTATTGTGAAAGTAAATGTAAATGGTTTTTTGTATGAAATATATCTATATATTAAATTAATATAAATATATAAGTAATACACAAAAAAAAATAGTCAATATAAGAGCACGTCACATTACACTAGGCAAAACTTAGGATCAAAAGTAAAAGTACCACTAAAAACTAGGTAAAGCTTAGGAACAAGTCACAAATCCATAATAAAAGATAACTTTAAGTAGAAAGAGCAAGGCTAAAAGGTAGAAGATCCATATCATCAGGACTACAACCCAAGCTTGGCAAGTCATTATCATTTTGAATAGGGTCCCAGCTAGTAGCTTGAGAAGTGTCCATTTCATCTTATTCTTCTTCTGTTTGAGTGGGAAAAATGGCTAAAGAAAGCCTAGGGAACTTGTCTAGCATGTTTGATCAGCCTCCAGGTGGCACCCCCAAGCATCCAAGTGTAGATGAGGAGGAGGAGTATCCCAACCATCGTACCTAGTTGGGGAAGGAGGTGATAGTCTCCACCCTCATTGTTTCTTAGGAGGGGTAATGTTATAGTATGAGGTACCAATATGAGATTGGTATTGGGAAAACCTATGATGATGCCCACCATGAGGTGGTAGATCAATTCTATCTTCTAGTTTGGGATACTTAGGTGGAGCTGGTAGAACCTGAGCCCTTATACAAGGATCATCTCCCTAGTGAGAGAAGATATCATGAAGGTATTGAAACTCCATATCTATTTTATTAGCTTGAACTTGAATTTTCAAAAGAACATTGGAGATGATAAAGGACTTGCTTAAATTAGAGACATTACAATTAGTAGAAGTAGTATTAAACATAGAATTATTTCTTTCTTTCCAATACCCAAAGAGAATTTCCACTCTGAAAGTATCCCAGACTTATGTGTATTTAAAGGGAATCATGGGTTTATCTCTAAGGAGGATGTACTAACAAATAAATAATTATGGATAAAAAGGCCTAAAGAGATTATGGATCCAAGTCTAAACCCTTTGAGTTTCATAACAATACCAAAAAAATGAGGAAGCATCTCAAGGTGGCCACATAAAAGGCAATTACGAAGGGGAACTCCTATTTGGATGAGTCTTATACCAATAGGTAAGCCTTGGTGCAATATACACTAAGCAATAATGAGCAAGCTTGGGATCCACACAAGCCCCCAAATAGTGTTGAAGTGGAAGATCCACATAGAAATAAATGAATGCATGCCCCAATGAGCATTAATCTCATCCACCATGGGTAAATGTGGGGTGAGCCATCCACAGCCAAGCCAAGGAATATAATTATGAAAGGGGGTATTCACATAACACTTCCAATCCTTCCACCATGGATAAGTGGAGTGGACCAAGGTTTTGTGGAGCATGGAGGGTAGCATGACATTAAGTATCTCTTGGTAGGATTTGTGGTTTACATTGGCTAACCAAAATTTGGCTTTCACCTCTTCACAAGATAGCCAAGAGTGAGATCACCTATAGTAGATATCTTGGATAGTATGAATTCCCTTTTGGAAAAACTTGAGAGTGTTCATCTAAGGGACATCTACCAAGGGAACTTCATTGTTATTAAAAATAGGAGACCAATAGATTGAGTGGGTATTAACAAATAACCCATCACAAAATCTTAAACCATTCTAGATAAGACATGGTTTAATCTTTTCCCATGCCTTATAGATGTTTTTAGCCATAAAGTACCCTCTAATTTAGATAGGATACTTAATGAAAAGAAAATTAGGGAAGCCAAGTCCTTTCCAATACTTCTTGGACTTAGGTAACCTTGAGGTAATTCAATGTCTGAACAACACCTTCCAAGCTTCATGGCCCTCAATGGCCCACACAATCCATTTGGCACATAAGGCATTTCCTTGTTGGGCTATGTTATTGAGCCCCATTCCTCAAGCATCCTACATGAGGCAGCAATATTCCTAGGCCACCCTGTGGAATCCTTTAACATGAGGGAATTGGCCCAAAGGACATCTCTAAGCAATTTATCCAAACTTATAGTAAGATTTCTTAGAGGGAACCCAACATGAAGAGTAGTACACATGGGTGGTAGCAAGAATTTTTTAGCAGATTTGAAATTTTCTTGCTAATAAAAGAGACTTGGTCACCGATTATTCTAGCTTCTTAACAACTCTATCAACAACATATTTCTATAATAAAGGTGGAAAAGTATCAAAATCAAATGGGATACCAATAAATTTAAATATTTCATCATGTTGGTTTCACATCTAACCATATTTAGCAGCCCACACTAGTGGAGGGAGGTAAGATTACCTATAGCAATGAATTTTTTGCCATTGAATGTTGGATTCAGAGGGTAGGCACAATGTGTTGAGATACTACAAGGCATTATCCACATTAGAATAATCCTCAATAAGAATAATAAATGAGTCATCCAAAAAGTGACCATTAAGAAATTACATATTTTCTTGTGGGTTCATAGTGTCTGGAGGGAGATAAATTCCCTTAACAAGGCCCTTAGCCTAGGCATTGTTAAGATTTCCAAAACCCTCAGTTATAAGTACATACAAGTTAGGAGCCAGAAAGTACCCTCGATGAATGGAATGAAATAATCCAAACTTTTCAAAAGTCACTCACATTAATGGAAGGATGGCTAAGGCATCTAAAAAAACATCTAGATAGTTTGGATGAAGATGGGCCTAAAGCCCAATGTTCAAAGCATGGCTAGTATGAATGGCCAATCGATGTAGTCATATGATTTTTCAAAGTAAATTTTTATAAACATAGCTTCTTTCTTAGACATTCTGGGCCAATCCATCCATTTCCAAACTGCTATAATGTTATCCCAGATATAATGACTTTTGATGAAACCTATTCATTTAGGGTACATAATGACATGTAGCATATTACATAAATGGATTACCAGAGCCTTGGTAATTATTTTATAGGATACATTTATGAGGGTGATGGGCTGCTAGTTGGAGATCAACTCAAGATATCCTTGCCTAAGTATGAATTTAATATTTCCTTTATTAATATTTTTACCTAGTGAATGTGAACAAAATGCTTCTTGATAAACCTTGTGCAAGTCACTGCCCACAAGGTCCCAAAATGTTTTATAAAATTCATAGGGGAAGCCATCAATGCCAAGAGATTTGTCAATATCTATGTGAGAAACTACCTCATGAAAATTGTTAATAGTGGTGGGCCTATCATAAGCCACGCATTGGGTAGGAGTCAGTTTACATGGCACCACTTACTAAAGGGAAATTTCATGCTCAGTCAAGGACACTTAATATTTGAAAACTTATTGATAATGGTGGACAAAGGCTTGAAAAATATGGGGGGTCTCTATGACTCTATTTTTAGCCTCAGAGATGACTTGTATTTACTTCTTTGATTTTTTGGCTCAAAGCATTTAGAAGAACTCCATTGAAACTTTATCCCCTATGTTGATCCAATAAATCCTGGCTTTGACTTAGGTTCCCCGAGCATTATAGTTATCTACAATCTAAATGTGGTACCCCAAAGAGGATAATTTGACCTACAATATCTCATTAAAGGGAACATTTTCTAGGGCCAAAGTCATGTAGCTCAACTCTAAGGAAGTAATAGAGTAAGAGTGTCTCCAAATTTTAAAAATTTGGTATCCATAGATATGTAGAAAGTGAGAGGTCCTTCTGATGGCATCATCCTACCAAATAATCCAACCAGATTCTTGGGAATGACATGGATCTAAATTCTAAAGCCTCCTAATGTACACCATCGTAGGCCCATGTTTGAGCAAAGAAGTGTTAAGGAATAATTGCACTTTGTGAACTTTAGGTTTCATAAACTGTCATGTCACTTTGAATTGAATAAGGGAGTGGTCAAAAATCCCAAAATTTAGTAGTGCCTACATTAGAGGGGAAAAACATTATCAAAGGATATGTACAGTTGGGTGGATATCATTTCCCTATCTAGGCACTTTAGAATTTGAGCGAGGCCTTCCCTGAGATTACTCCAGGTGTATCAAACTCCATCTATAGGTTGACAAGTTAAATTGAGGTCATAAAATCACCATTTAGTGTACATGTAAAACCCTAGCTCCCTTTTGCCAACTACCCACCTCATAGACAAGTGATCAACTTTATTTTTGGGAGATGCCACCATATTAAAATCACCACATAAGACCTAATGAGCATTGAGGAGATCATCTACTATCCAACACCATAAATGGGTATAGTTCAAGGCATCATTTGAGGCTTAAATGTTAATAAAACCAAAAGAGTGGCTTCCAATGCTAAAATAAGCCCATACTAACTAGTTTTTGGGGTCCACACTAGATTACACTAAGTGCAGCTACCACTTTGGAGAAATGAATGTGATCACCCCTCCACATCCTACATCATGATTGGTATGTAAAATGATACTATTGTGCCAGATGGAAATACTAATAGCCATCAATAAAAATTCTACCACCTTGACTTTTTATAAATAAAGAATGTCTATCTTGGGAAACTTTCTTTTGAAATCATGCACAACAAACATGCATTTTGGGTTTGTGAGACCCCAAACATTCCATGAAAAATAATTCATAGATGATGGGTGTCAAGGGACATGTCCTCTGAGTCTAGACCTTCCAAGGCATCATATTGATTCTATAAAAAGTGCCCATTGTTATCACTTAAATAATCATTAAATATCTTCAACACAGTAGTGTCACCTTGGTACTCTCCTTCCTCCTCATCACTCCTCTAAGCAGGGCTATGAGAGCATTTGGATGTACCCCATCGAGAAAGAAGAGGAAGAGTGGTTGGCTATGAGTTTTAAAATCTAAAAGAACTGGGCACAAAGGCCTCAAAACCTTCGTACAACATATTAGTAGCTAGAGGATTGTTAAATACCCTAGGCTTCTCTACCAATTTTGGGGCTTCAGCCTAAGGAGGCTCTTCTTAATAGGAGCCTCCTCATATGGACCATTGCTCAATGACGGATTTCCTCGTTTGCAAGTAGTAGATAATCTTACAACTTTGGAAAGGTTACTCTTCTTCCCTACCATAGTCCATCCATCCTCAAATAGTTTTTTGCTAGCTTTAGGAGAGAGCTTAGGGGGAGATGATGAGCATTTGGAGACATTATTATGAGCCAATTGAAGGAAACAATCTCGTATCTTATGGTCTATGGCTTAGTAACAAAAAAATGTGTTAGGCAAGTTGATATACATCCTCAACTTGAATTTTTACAAACCCCTTGAGGTCTTGGGAGAGGTCTACTTCTATACAAACCATTTTTTGTTGTCTAGCTGAGTAAATCCAATTTTATTCATGACAAACCACATGACCTATGGAGGATGTTATCTATTGAATAAAGTACTAGTAGGAGAGTGGGAGGCCTAAAAATTTAACCCAAGCCAAGATTTTAAGAGCTATGTGATTTGAGACCACAAAGTCTTATGTCCAAGGGGAGAGAGCCATAATCAAGTCTTTGACAAACCAAGTGGCATACCTATGGAGGATTCATCCTACATGGGAAAGGTCGGCAAAGTAGAAAATAAAAAAACCCTTAGTCATGTTCTGGATGCTCTCCAACTTAATGTCGTGAGCTACCTAGTTAGTTTAAACCCAAGACCGTAGCATACTTTCAAATGGAATTTTTCCAACAAAATATCCTATCAAACAAAATTGATCTAACCATTGACATACAAAATTAAATTCAGGAATAGGCAATATAACATCCAGTTTCAAAGGATTACCTCATGGTAAACCTTCATAACAAAATTCCTCAGATGCTTGCAAGGGGTCATTACTCGACGCTCCATTGTTCTTCTCCTCAGCTGAAACATTCAGGATAAAATGAGGATAAGTCATTATAAAGGTTGGCCTCATTCGAAAGTGAGAAACCATAAATTGCAATAAATACAAGTCTCGCAGGTGACTTAAAGCCGAAGTGTAATACAAGGCTGGGCAGGGAGAAAAATAAGGACGGACTCAATGGCTTGCATGGAGGAAGCCCTCCCAAGTCTTAAATGTAAATGATTTGAATAAATTATATGTTTGATATGATTATGATAAAATATTATTTTTATTTCAACAAACATAATAATAAGTGGAAGAATATTCTCAAAATTAAATATTTTTAATAATGATTATAGATATTTAAATTTATTTATATATATTAAATATGTTAATATTTATTTATTTTTTGAAGAGTTTATTCTCTAAATAAAACACAATAGGATATTATATATGATAGGTAAGTAAAATTAGTTATTTATGATGCATAAATTAAATTAGAATACTATTTATAATGCATAGAAATAAATGAAAGATTAAAAATCACTTCCAAAAAAAATAGATTTAAAAATTTAATAATGTAAATTTTAAACTTGAAAAAAAAAAAATTAACTTATATTAAATTGTGATTTCACATATTAAAGTTATTTTTTAACAATACTTTACATATTTTTAAAATTAAATATTTTCAATTATTTCTCTATATATTAATATATTAACTTTAATTCTTCCTTTTTTATTTTATTTTATTATCTTTTATCTTTTCCCTTTTTCCTTCATCTTTTTCTTTCTTCTCTTTTTTCTTTATTTTACCTTTTCTTTCTTTCTTATGTTGTCTGTTTGTTTTTTCTTTCTGTTTGCTCTTCTTCAATGAGGAATATATACCCCTTCGCATTAAAGTTAGGACTAGCCCTTCACATTGGTCGTTGATAATACGATGCAGAAGGCTAAATCGTAACGTCGACGTCAATTGCAAAGTTTTTTATGCGATTCTTAAATTAGATAGCTTTATTCGTACCATTGATTGTTTTGTAATGATGTATTGCAAAGAATTTCAAATATCGTCATTCGTTACGTGGAAATGTACTTACCTCGGCAGGCTGTGAAGATTAAACTCGGAAATCAAACCTTTTATTCTCTTTTTTTCGGAGACAAGACTTAGTGCCAGAATTTTCTTCGGACGAATTTGAGTTGAAGCATAAACAAGTGAGTCTTTGTTTGTAAGGAAACTCGTACTTGTACCGATGGAAATGGACAGCAAGGAATTCAAACGTAATTTTGAATTAACATGGTCTCAAAGCATGAGGAATCAGAGAGTGAATGGAATTTTTTTTTTTTAAAAAGAGAAAAACTTGCAAATACAGGTTTCATTTGGGACACAATTAAAGTCAATCTAATCTGATGCATTTAATTGTTATCATCTAATGTCAATTTGTATTTGACTGGTTTTACTTGTGTATCACAATCAAATAATAAACTTAATTTAGTATATAGTTAAAGTCAACCAAATCTTATTCAATTAATCGTAAACATCAAATATCAATTGGGATTTTATTAGTCTTAGTTATATATTATATTAAATCAACTGAGAAATTGGTTCAATTTAATATTAATTACGATTAATTGATTTCAGAAAAACTAATTACAATTATCTATTATCAATTAGATCTGGATTGGCTTCTAAAACAATTGATTAATTATTTCAATAGAATAAAATAATTTAGACCAATTAAAATGCAACCAATTATAACCATCTAATGTCAATCAAGATTCAATTATTTGTAGGCCATTTTTGAGATCTGACCCATCAAAAGTTCAAATCTTTAAAGTTGTCATAATAACCCCGCCTCTCTTCAGTAAATATAGTTTTAAATGAGAAAGACCTGTAATAATTTAACTTGGAACAGCCATCATCAAATTAGCACATAAACAGTAAAATCCGATCAATCTACTTATATTACCCCAACACAACTTACCTTCAAAATTTTAATCCTGAATTTCCTCTCAATGTTTACCATCCATCCATCTAACCTTGAAAACTTGGATTATACTATTATTTTATTCGTTACCACTTGCGTTGATCCAAGGATAACGTATGGAAGATACTTTCAGACATCTCAGTGGAAATGCGCATGCCTCGAAGGCGGCAAAGAATAAAGAAAAGTGTTTCACAAGAAAATGAATATGTTTCTCTTTTCTTTTTCCCTATGCATGCGACTTTGATATCTTTAATAAGGAGGCTTTAACGATTCCAATGCCGTATAGATTCCACTTCTCCCAAAATTCGAGCTTTAAGAATCCTATTTTCTACAATTTCTGTTCTGCTACTGCAGTAGAACCTTATAGTATTGTTTTAGAGTTTGCAATTGCTTTGGACGAATTTGGGTGAAGCAAAAACAAGTATTTCTTTCTATGTAAGGAAGTATTGATTTTAGTAAGCAAAATGGGCTCCAAGGGATTAAAGCGCAACTCAGAATTTTTATGGTCTCGAAATCATGAGGAATCAGAAAGAGAACCAGAACCAATAACAAATCGCCTGCAAACAGAAGATGATGGCGGCGAACTCCAAGAATTTTCAGTTTTGCTGGACAGAATTCAAGCAATGCACAGCATTTATGGAAAAAGAAGCACGAATTGTAGTGCCTCTGCAGAAAAGATCTCGACGAATACTCTTATCACTAAAAGCATATCCCCATGGAAGCTGTCGTTTGAGTGGGAGGATTTTGGTATGAGTAGCATATTATCAGTACAAAAGGATAAAAGAAGTTTAAATTCCCCTACAAGTTACAGTAATGGACCCAGTTTGATGGCAATACAAAAAGACACTGAACGAATGCCTGTGAGATATCTTGATTTAAATGTAGAAGCCATCCCAGAATAGTCTATCACTGTCACGTTATCCCCATTTCGCGAGCGTTTTGCACAGAGATGTACACCGATCCGACCCTATGCTGGCCGGTCCTCAACTTTGTGAACATATTTTGTTAAATTTTGTATGTAAAAGCCAGCGTTCAGGCTCATACAGAAACTCTTTTCTTGCATTTCCAGGGAATTGAAGGATTAGTTAGCCAGATTAATTTCTTACATGTTGATTTTTTATATTTCGTTTATATATTTTTATTATGAATAAACACTTTTGAATCAGTATATATTGATCTAATCTTAACACTGTTTTTTGCCCGGAAGCTAATGCGTCCATATACAGCGTTGGTTTGGCCAAGATGCACCACCTCTCCTGCAAATTTATTTAGAGCGGAGACTCTTCCTTTTCTAATGGTGGTCATAAAACTAAAATTTATGGTACTTTAAGCGTCAAAGATGAAAGAATATATAATTACAGAACGGTTATTTTTATTTTGATAAATTCCTGTCAAACACAAGTCATCAAGCACTTTTGATTTGACATTAATGGTGGTAAATACGGCCATCAAGAGCCATGGACGTTATAGCAATGCCTTTCCAATATTAATTGAATATCCTTTCTTATATTTTCTTTTCGTTTTAATATCTATATTCCTTATATTTTGTCTCACTTTTCAATGAAGCTTGTATGGACACAGCTTTATCTTTCTAGATATAAGATAATTTTCTTATATTTTTAAAAACCTCTCATCACGTGAGGTAATTATTAGAGTATTATGAGAGTATTCAACCTTTAATGCATAGTTTTTCTTGACAATTTTTTAATTATTAGAGTATTCACTCTTTAGTGTATAGTTGTTTGTTGGTTTGTTTTCGTTTTTTGGTTTTTGTTTTTGTTTTTTGTTTTTTGTTTTTTTTCGTTTTCAATTTTTTATTATTGTGGGTCATGAGTTTTTTAAGAAGTTCAACATGTTTTAATTATGTATTCTATGATTTTTAGATGAATTTTGTTCATTTATGATAAATTTAGACTGAATATCTAGTACTTATTATAAAATAGAGAAAATATTTTTATTTACTTTTTATGTTAAAGATGTGACATTTTCTTATCATAATTACTTTTTAAATTGGAACTTGTCAATATATCTATTAATCGTAGAAAAATATAATACATAGATGATAGTAAAAACTGCTTTGTCAATTGATTTATTTTTACTTTTTTTTAAAGACTCGTTTGATCTTTAATCTTACCTATTTTTTGTGGGTCATGGGTTTTTCAAGGAGTTCAACATGTCTAAATTGTTTATTCTACGATTGTTGGCTTTGTTCATTTGCGATAAATTTAAAGTGAATATCTAGCACATATTATAAAATCAAGAAAATATTTTAACTGGGTTACTTCTTGTGTTAAACATATGACATTTTATTATCACAATTACTCTTTTAATCAGAACTTGTCAATATATCTATTAATCATATAAAAATGTAATGCATAGATGGTGACAGTAAAAATTGGTTAATATTTATCCATATCTTGATCCCCATGCTAGTAAATAAATATGGCTAAAAAAAATACTATTGGATAAAAACAAAAACCTCAAAGCAAAAATTAAATAGCAAACCACAAATGAAAAAGTTGAGCATAGACTATAGTATGGATAGGTGATAAAGACAGATAATCCTTAGAGAGATGACCACCCTAATAATAAGGTTTCACTAAAGGAGGATAAAGTGCCCCACAACCATCTTGAGTGTTCTCAAATGAAGAAATTTATTCTCTTTATTGAAACTCATAGATATATTCATTAATCTTAGAAAAATGTAATACAAAGATGGTTACAACAAAAATGTGGTTGGTCGATATTCACAACATAATCTATTTAGTTTAAATAAACATAGCTAAAAATATATTAGTTAAGCCCAACAACCTCAAAGCAAAATCAAAGTCGAAGATCACAAGTGAGAAAGTAAATATAGGCCGCAATATCAAGAGGCGGTTGAGGTAAATCATCCTTAGAGAGATAAAAACCCTAAGAAGAGGGTTAGGCTAAATAAGAATCACAGACCACACACCCATTCTAAATGGTATCAAATTGAGGCAAAAAGACTAGGAGGTTGTAACCCATAATACTCCACTAGCTCAGCACCCTGCACAAGTGAAATTCATGTGTGTGTGTGTGTGTGTGTGTTAAGGATGTGCAATAATTATTATTTTTTATTTTGAAAATTGATAAATATAGAAAACTACTATTTTTGAAAAATATTAAGAATAAATGCATTTGGATTAAACTTAGACTTCTATTGAGTATTGTGTGTGTGTGTGTGTGTGTGTGTGTGTGTGTGTGTGTGTGTGTGTGTGTGTGTGTGTGTGTGTGTGTGTGTGTGTGTGTGTGTGGAATTAGTAAAATATATGATTGTGTATGCTTAGAACTAGGAACATAACTTGAAACAATTTAAAGTTTCTAAATTTTTGATATTAGTGGAGGTTTTTTGTATTTATTGATAGTGGACTTGTCCCAATTGACTATGATTGATGAGTGATAGAAAAGGACAAAAAATATAGAGATCCAAAAATGACATATTAAAATTTAAAAATTATAATATTTCTAAACATGAACAATCTTTCTTGATAGTAACCTAGAGTGTTCAAGTCTATTAACTATGGATTTATCTATGTTAACTTTAAAAAAAATTTCCTATTACACATTTTATGCCTGTCACTCAAATAGATTGATATATTGTGATTTATATTATGCCATAATGAGTATCACTATTTTCCATATTTTTTCTTTTGAACCCTAAGGGCATGTTTAATGCTTGAAAATTATAAAAATAGAGGGGGAGTGTAATGGGATTGGTTAACCCAAATCAACCACTTGATTAGTAACAATTGCCTACTTATCCAATACATAAAATATGGAAATCAAGCCCATGTATGTATCCCACCTAGAGTGATTGTGTAATCATGCTCCTTAACTATGTGTATGCACCTATAAATTCAGCATTGATTTTTAAAAATATATATCTTGACTTGATTTGAGATACTTTGTACTTTTTGTAAAGCTACTTCTTATGAATGACCTTGAATTTAGGAAGAATATTGTATATTT